>JARWKJ010000022.1:35856346-35881346 GCA_029959095.1 Rhinichthys osculus | reverse complement strand
ATCGGTTGCTTGTGTGTGGGTGATCTATAGTTGTGTTTCAATGGTATTTCACAGTTAATTTGTTTTTTGAACCAATGATTGTGCAAGTGCAAGATTTCTTTAAAGATGTGAATGCACAATGCAATGTTTTGAACATTAGACAGCCGGTGTTACAAGTGATTATCGTTTTGAGTTTTGTGTCTAGAGTTTTGAAAAATGACATCAAGGTTCTGAAAATAGTAGCAAAGTGATTGTAAAAAACTGTATTTCAGTTGTGAGGTTTTAAATGTAACTTTAGTTTGATTAGCCTTCAGTGATCAGTGAGTGAGTGTTGAGAACGAGGCCTGGAGTAAACCTCTACAACTGGATCTGTGCTGTAATGAAGTGTGTGTGTGTGTGTGTTCAGTGTTCCACAGTCTCCATCAGTGAAGCTCAGGCTCCCTTTATCAACACCAAACCACACGTGTTCCTGTTTCTCATATTACACTGAATATCATGAAGAATTATCATTAAAGTCACAAAGTAAAGGCACATTTACTTTTATCTCTCACATATTTTTGTTTATTTATCAATGCAACATCCCAATCTTTCCACACACACCTGTTCGGGAATCACTCCAAGTGCTAATGGATTATATAATAGAATAAATATATAGAATTCACCCAAAAATGAAAACTTTGTCATTATTCACTCCGCCGTTCAAAACCAGAATAACTTCTTTTCTTCTAAAGAACACAGATATCCTGAGAACTGAGAACCAGAAGAACCAAAACTGCTGCCCACAAACCGAAGACAGAAGAACGAAACTTCCACAGAAGAATGAGTCACACAGCTTCACACAACACCAGGGACAGAACTCAGATTTATGAACAAATAATTATAATAATTGACCCAATTGGTTTTTTCTTTATTGTATTCAGTTAGCAGTTTGGGGAATCTGAGATACCAACGAACCACTACTAATCAATATAATATTAATACTGTCATGGCCCCTCCTGCAGGGTTAGGAGGGTCGTTAGTGATTGGAGCCACCTGGCCTCAGGGTGTTTAAACTGCTTCACTAACCACTCTTATCTCTCTCTCTGCTCCTCCAGGTATGATCCTGTTTTGTTTGTTCCTTTGTAGTTTTACTTAGTTTCCACTCAGTCATGTTCACACAGATTCACGCATCCCTGCACTTTACATACACCTTACATCATGGCATTTCACACCTCATTCCTTTTTCTTTGTTTAAAGTTAATAGTTTTTGGTTTACAATAAAGAACCTTTTTGATTGGCCTATACCTGTTGTTCGTGTCCCCTCATTTTTGCCACAGGCTATGAGCCGGTTTGTGACAAGTGGGGGCTCGTCCTTAAGTTAAAGTTAATTGTACTTTAGTCTTACTTTAGTATTCTAGTTTACTTTAACATTGTGTCATAGTTGGTTAAAGTTTTGTCTAGTTTGTCTTTGTCTTATCATTGATAAGTCTGTTAATTTGTAGTTTGGCTTATTTGACTATTGTTTTATAGTTAACTTGGGTTAGTAGTTTTGTTAGTTTAGTTCAAATTGCCAATGTTTAGCTTGAGGGGATACTTTGGTTGGGCCAATATTGTTGGTGAGAGCGTTGAGAGCCATGTGTTCCATTTTTGTTCAGTTAGCTTTGTAGCTAAATTTGTTTAGCAATTCACTCTGTGCCTTTTCTGGGTTTTTGTTCAGGTGGGAGTCCTCTCCTGTTGAGGCTTATCAGCGAGTGTCAATAGGAGGCTCGTGGTGACTTGTCATACGTGTCAGCGTACAAGCAAGCCAGACCAGGTTGTAAAGCCAGCACCTTTTTATTCAATACCAGCAGCCTTTTCCTTGCGTACCATAACTTCAAAATCAGTAGTTAAAGCATTAACTCAATTTATTTCAATATTTGGGATTCCAAAAATCATCCAGTCAGATCAGGGGTCTAACTTTACCTCCCATTTATTTGCTCAGGTTCTCAAGCAGCTTAAATTTAAACACAACAAGTCTACTGCGTTCCATGCCCAGAGCCAGGGAGCTTTGGAACGTTTTCATCAAACTTTAAAATCCTTGCTTCGTGCTTACTGTACAGAACTGTCTGCAGATTGGGAGGAGGGGTTACCTTGGCTGCTGCTCGTGAGGTAGTGCAGGAAAGCACAGGGTTTAGCCCTAATGACTTAGTGTTTGGTCATAAGGTACGTGGGCCTTTAGCAGTGCTGCAAGATGGTTGTTTGCCTGAGGAACCACCTCGGAACCTTATTGACTATGTAAACGGTTTTAGGCTGAAGTTGTATAGGGCTGGTGAACTGGCGAAAGAAAAACTAGAATGTTCTCAAAAGAAAATGAAACAGAGATATGACAGACAGGCTGAGCTATCAAACAGAGATTTTATTGTGTATCTGAGGAGAAGAGACTGCAATTGGAAACAGAGGTGCAGTATATGTTGGACAATGGTATTGCTGAGCCATGTTGTTCAAATTGGGCTTCACCCTGCCTTCTGGTTAATAAGTCTGATTCCACTTTCAGACCCTGCACTGATTATAGGAAAGTAAACAATGTTACTGAAGCAGACCTTTACCCTCTTCCTAGGATGGAGGACTGTATTGATCAAGTTGGGTCAGCAAAGTATGTTAGTAAATTTGATCTTTTAAAGGGATATTGGCAAGTACCCCTTACCAAAAGAGCTCGTGAGATTGCTGCCTTTATAACTCCATCTGGTTTGTTCTCTTATAAGTGATGCCTTTCGGCTTGCGGAATGCTCCAGCCACCTTCCAGAGGCTGATGAATCGGGTGGTCTCAGGTCTGGAAGGGTGTGCCGTGTATTTAGACGAAGTGGTCGTCTACTCGGACTCCTGGGAGGAGCATGCCCGGAGAGTGCAAGCCCTGTTTGGAAGACTGGTGTGGGCCAGGTTGACTATCAATTTGGCAAAGTGTGAGTTTGCCAAAGCTACAGTCACATACCTAGGCAAGGTTGTTGGTCAGGGTTTTGTTTGTCCCGTGGAAGCCAACGTTCAGGCTGTGAAGCAGTTCCCACAGCCCTCCACAAAGAAAGAACTGATGCGCTTCCTGGGAATGGCGGGGTACTACCGTGCTTTCTGTAAAAACTTTTCGGTAGTAGTGTCCCCAATGACCAATCTGTTGAAGGCCAAGGCTGAATTTATCTGGTCCACCCAATTTCAAGAGGCATTTGATGCAGTTAAGGCTCTTTTGTGTTTGGCACCCGTGTTGGCAGCATCAAATTTTGGGAAACCTTTCAAATTGCAGGTAGACGCCAGCCAAATTGGTGCTGGGGCTGTGCTTCTCCAGGAAAATGATGACAATGTTGAGTGTCCGGTCAGCTTCTTCTCCCGGAAATTTAATAAGTATCAGCAAAATTATTTGGTAATTGAAAAGGAGGCTTTAGGACTCATCTGGGCTCTACAGCACTTCGAAGTCTACGTTGGTTCAGGTTTGACCCCTTTAACTGTGTTCACTGACCACAACCCACTAATTTTTCTGAAGTCCCTGCAAAATCCCAACCAGCGCCTGATGCGTTGGGCTTTGTTCTTGCAACCATTCAACCTTGATATTAGACACATTAGTGGTGAGGATAATATCATTGCTGATGCCCTGTCCCGTGCGCCGTTACCCTAGTTTGTATCTTCTTGCTGCTGACCCCTGCTAGCTGTCGGTGCCTATCTCTTAAATTGCTCCCCAGGTACCAGGGCTGCAGAGTTGGAGGGACGGACAGTCAGTCAGGGGACGCGGGGTGACTGCTAGGAGCCAGGACTGGTATAGATATATATTTGTTTTTGGGGCACTTTGGATTGTTTTAAATATGTTGGGCCAAATTTTGGGTTGAGGGTGGGACCCTCATTTTAAGGAGGGGGGTGTCATGGCCCCTCCTGCAGGGTTAGGAGGGTCGTTAGTGATTGGAGCCGCCTGGCCTCAGGGTGTTTAAACTGCTTCACTAACCACTCTTATCTCTCTCTCTCTGCTCCTCCAGGTATGATCCTGTTTTGTTTGTTCCTTTGTAGTTTTACTTAGTTTCCACTCAGTCATGTTAACACACACACACACAGATTCACGCATCCCTGCACTTTACATACACCTTACATCATGGCATTTCACACCTCATTCCTTTTTCTTTGTTTAAAGTTAATAGTTTTTAGTTTACAATAAAGAACCTTTTTGATTGGCCTATACCTGTTGTTCTTGTCCCCTCATTTTTGCCACAGGTTATGAGCCGGCCTGTGACACTGTGATAATATTAATACACACACACACGCACACGCGCACACACACTCACACATGCACACACACTCAGATGCGCACACCCTCAGGCACACAAACACACACACACACACACACACACACACACACACACACACACACACACTCAGACCCACACATACACACACACACACACACACTCAGATGCACACACACACACACACACACAATACATTAAATGAGATGAGCCGTCGTGTGTTCAGATCTCAGAACCATTCTGAAACAGACACACACTTTACAAGATGATGAATTTACTGTATGTGGAAACATCACAAAACCAAAACCAAGCCATGTTTTGACACTGGTGATGATAACATATATAATTTCCCATCATCCCAATTTAAAAATAGTATTCTTGAACTGATTAATGTCCAACAATGCTTTAAAGGTTTCTGCACTGTATTATATAAACATTACAAATCACAATGTTTATTATGATGAGTGCAAGATTAAGAACACTTTTCCTCAGTAGATATTTACCAAACTATTCAGATTCAATTTAAGACCTTTCAAACGAAATAAAAATTATTTCATTAATTAAAGACATCAGAGAGTAAAACTGTATATTAGCCTCGTGTTGACTCGTGTTTGCTGTGACCTGTTTTTCGGAACACCTGTGATATATCAGGGAAAGCCTCTCAGATTATCAAACTATCGTCATGATCTTCCACTGAAGAGTTTCTCAGGAACTGAGTGTTGTACAACACCGGCGCTGCTCCACTAAACATCTACACAATGTGCTTACTGTAATGTGCTTATATGTAAATTACAGGTTTTTTTATTCGCTTTGGCACTATTTTCACAAGTGAAGTGTACATTCTCAAAACTCTTAGTACTACAATCACAACAGATCATCAAAAGGGGACTTTTTTAAAACATTTTAGCATGCTTTCGATTGTGTTCGTACAATACACAAAATCACACCGTGACAAAACGTGTTTGGGCGGCGATTAGACGTCTTTTACATGCAAAGTTGTTTGTTGGGTAGTTTGCTAAGTTTCAAATGATTATTGATCAGCAAGCATAAACATAAGCGGCAGCTCCTGAATTCACTCACTCGTTCACACTATATTGGTGGAGTATATTAGTGGAGTAATGTAGTGGATTATATTAGTGGAGTACTGTAGTGGAGTAATGTAGTGGAGTATATTAGTGGAGTAATGTAGTGGAGTATATCAGTGGAGTATATTAGTGGAGTAATGTAGTGGAGTAATGTAGTGGAGTATATTAGTGGAGTAATGTAGTGGAGTAATGTAGTGGAGTATATTAGTGGAGTAATGTAGTGGAGTATATTAGTGGAGTAATGTAGTGGAGTATATTAGTGGAGTAATGTAGTGGAGTATATTAGTGGAGTAATGTAGTGGAGTGGAGTAATGTAGTGGAGTATATTAGTGGAGTAATGTAGTGGAGTATATTAGTGGAGTAATGTAGTGGAGTATATTAGTGGAGTAATGTAGTGGAGTATATTAGTGGAGTAATGTAGTGAAGTATATTAGTGGAGTAATGTAGTGGAGTATATTAGTGGAGTAATGTAATGGAGTATATTAGTGGAGTAATGTAGTGGAGTATATTAGTGGAGTAATGTAGTGGAGTATATTAGTGGAGTAATGTAGTGGAGTAATGTAGTGAAGTATATTAGTGGAGTAATGTAGTGGAGTATATTAGTGGAGTAATGTAGTGGAGTATATTAGTGGAGTACTGTAGTGGAGTATATTAGTGGAGTAATGTAGTGGAGTATATTAGTGGAGTAATGTAGTGGAGTATATTAGTGGAATAATGTAGTGGAGTATATAAGTGGAGTAATGTAGTGGAGTATATTAGTGGAGTACTGTAGTGGAGTATATTAGTGGAGTAATGTAGTGGAGTATATTAGTGGAGTAATGTAGTGGAGTAATGAAGTGGAGTAATGTAGTGGAGTATATTAGTGGAGTAATGTAGTGGAGTATATTAGTGGAGTAATGTAGTGGAGTATATTAGTGGAGTACTGTAGTGGAGTATATTAGTGGAGTAATGTAGTGGAGTATATTAGTGGAGTACTGTAGTGGAGTATATTAGTGGAGTAATGTAGTGGACTATATTAGTGGAGTAATGTAGTGGAGTATATTAGTGGAGTAATGTAGTGGAGTAATGTAGTGGAGTAATGTAGTGGAGTATATTAGTGGAGTACTGTAGTGGAGTAATTAAGTGGAGTATATTAGTGGAGTAATGTAGTGGAGTATATAAGTGGAGTATATTAGTGGAGTAATGTAGTGGAGTATATTAGTGGAGTAATGTAGTGGCGTAATGTAGTGGAGTAATGTAGTGGAGTATATTAGTGGAGTAATATAGTGGAGTATATTAGTGGAGTAATGTAGTGGAGTATATTAGTGGAGTAATGTAGTGGAGTAATGTAGTGGAGTAATGTAGTGGAGTAATGTAGTGGAGTATATCAGTGGAGTAATGTAGTGGAGTATATTAGTGGAGTAATGTAGTGGAGTATATTAGTGGAGTAATGTAGTGGTGTAATGTAGTGGAGTAATGTAGTGGAGTAATGTAGAGGAATATATTAGTGGAGTATATTAGTGGAGTAATGTAGTGGAGTATATTAGTGGAATAATGTAGTGGAGTAATATAGTGGAGTATATTAGTGGAGTAATGTAGTGGAGTATATTAGTGGAGTACTGTAGTGGAGTATATTAGTGGAGTATATTAGTGGAGTAATGTAGTGGAGTATATTAGTGGAGTAATGTAGTGGAGTATATTAGTGGAGTAATGTAGTGGAGTATATTAGTGGAGTAATGTAGTGGAGTAATGTAGTGGAGTAATGTAGTGGAGTACTGTAGTGGAGTATATAAGTGGAGTAATGAAGTGGAGTAATGTAGTGGAGTACTGTAGTGGAGTAATGTAGTGGAGTATATTAGTGGAGTAATGTAGTGGAGTATATTAGTGGAGTAATGTAGTGGAGTATATTAGTGGAGTATATAAGTGGAGTAATGTAGTGGAGTAATGTAGTGGAGTATATTAGTGGAGTAATGTAGTGGAGTATATCAGTCGAATAATGTAGTTGAGTATATTAGTAGAGTAATGTAGTGGAGTAATGTAGTGGAGTATATTAGTGGAGTAATGTAGTGGAGTAATGTAGTGGAGTATATTAGTGGAGTATATCAGTCGAATAATGTAGTGGAGTATATTAGTAGAGTAATGTAGTGGAGTATATTAGTGGAGTAATGTAGTGGAGTATATTAAGTGGAGTAATGTAGTGGAGTATATTAGTGGAGTAATGTAGTGGAGTAATGTAGTGGAGTATATTAGTGGAGTAATGTAGTGGAGTATATTAGTGGAGTAATGTAGTGGAGTAATGTAGTGGAGTATATTAGTGGAGTAATGTAGTGGAGTATATTAGTGAAGTAATGTAGTGGAGTATATTAGTGGAGTAATGTAGTGAAGTAATGTAGTAGAGTATATTAGTGGAGTATATTAGTGGAGTAATGTAGTGGAGTATATTAGTGGAGTAATGTAGTGGAGTATATTAGTGGAGTAATGTAGTGGAGTATATTAGTGGAGTAATGTAGTGGAGTGGAGTAATGTAGTGGAGTATATTAGTGGAGTAATGTAGTGGAGTATATTAGTGGAGTAATGTAGTGGAGTATATTAGTGGAGTAATGTAGTGGAGTATATTAGTGGAGTAATGTAGTGAAGTATATTAGTGGAGTAATGTAGTGGAGTATATTAGTGGAGTAATGTAATGGAGTATATTAGTGGAGTAATGTAGTGGAGTATATTAGTGGAGTAATGTAGTGGAGTATATTAGTGGAGTAATGTAGTGGAGTAATGTAGTGAAGTATATTAGTGGAGTAATGTAGTGGAGTATATTAGTGGAGTAATGTAGTGGAGTATATTAGTGGAGTAATGTAGTGGAGTATATTAGTGGAGTACTGTAGTGGAGTATATTAGTGGAGTAATGTAGTGGAGTATATTAGTGGAGTAATGTAGTGGAGTATATTAGTGGAGTAATGTAGTGGAGTATATAAGTGGAGTAATGTAGTGGAGTATATTAGTGGAGTACTGTAGTGGAGTATATTAGTGGAGTAATGTAGTGGAGTATATTAGTGGAGTAATGTAGTGGAGTAATGTAGTGGAGTAATGTAGTGGAGTATATTAGTGGAGTAATGTAGTGGAGTATATTAGTGGAGTAATGTAGTGGAGTATATTAGTGGAGTACTGTAGTGGAGTATATTAGTGGAGTAATGTAGTGGAGTATATTAGTGGAGTACTGTAGTGGAGTATATTAGTGGAGTAATGTAGTGGACTATATTAGTGGAGTAATGTAGTGGAGTATATTAGTGGAGTAATGTAGTGGCGTAATGTAGTGGAGTAATGTAGTGGAGTATATTAGTGGAGTAATATAGTGGAGTATATTAGTGGAGTAATGTAGTGGAGTATATTAGTGGAGTAATGTAGTGGAGTAATGTAGTGGAGTAATGTAGTGGAGTATATCAGTGGAGTAATGTAGTGGAGTATATTAGTGGAGTAATGTAGTGGAGTATATTAGTGGAGTAATGTAGTGGTGTAATGTAGTGGAGTAATGTAGTGGAGTAATGTAGAGGAATATATTAGTGGAGTATATTAGTGGAGTAATGTAGTGGAGTATATTAGTGGAATAATGTAGTGGAGTAATATAGTGGAGTATATTAGTGGAGTAATGTAGTGGAGTATATTAGTGGAGTACTGTAGTGGAGTATATTAGTGGAGTATATTAGTGGAGTAATGTAGTGGAGTATATTAGTGGAGTATATTAGTGGAGTAATGTAGTGGAGTATATGTAGTGGAGTATAGTGGGGTAATGTAGTGGAGTAATGTAGTGGAGTAATGTAGTGGAGTACTGTAGTGGAGTATATAAGTGGAGTAATGAAGTGGAGTAATGTAGTGGAGTACTGTAGTGGAGTAATGTAGTGGAGTATATTAGTGGAGTAATGTAGTGGAGTATATTAGTGGAGTATATTAGTGGAGTAATATAGTGGAGAATATTAGTGGAGTAATGTAGTGGAGTATATTAGTGGAGTAATGTAGTGGAGTATATTAGTGGAGTATATAAGTGGAGTAATGTAGTGGAGTAATGTAGTGGAGTATATTAGTGGAGTATATTAGTGGAGTAATGTAGTGGAGTAATGTAGTGGAGTATATCAGTCGAATAATGTAGTTGAGTATATTAGTAGAGTAATGTAGTGGAGTAATGTAGTGGAGTATATTAGTGGAGTAATGTAGTGGAGTAATGTAGTGGAGTATATTAGTGGAGTATATCAGTCGAATAATGTAGTGGAGTATATTAGTAGAGTAATGTAGTGGAGTATATTAAGTGGAGTAATGTAGTGGAGTATATTAAGTGAAGTAATGTAGTGGAGTATATTAGTGGAGTAATGTAGTGGAGTAATGTAGTGGAGTATATTAGTGGAGTAATGTAGTGGAGTAATGTAGTGGAGTAATGTAGTGGAGTAATGTAGTGGAGTATATTAGTGGAGTAATGTAGTGGAGTATATTAGTGAAGTAATGTAGTGGAGTATATTAGTGGAGTAATGTAGTGAAGTAATGTAGTAGAGTATATTAGTGGAGTATATTAGTGGAGTAATGTAGTGGAGTATATTAGTGGAGTAATGTAGTGGAGTTTATTAGTGGAGTATATTAGTGGAGTATATTAGTGGAGTATATTAGTGGAGTATATTAGTGGAGTATATGAGTGGAGTATATTAGTGGAGTAATGTATTGGAGTAATGTATTGGAGTAATGTAGTGGAGTATATTAGTGGAGTATATTAGTGGAGTATATTAGTGGAGTAATGTAGTAGAGTATATTAGTGGAGTATATTAGTGGAGTATATTAGTGAAGTATATTAGTGGAGTAATGTAGTGGAGTATATTAGTGGAGTAATGTAGTGGAGTATATTAGTGGAGTATATTAGTGGAGTAATGTAGTGGAGTATATTAGTGGAGTAATGTAGTGGAGTATATTAGTGGAGTATATTAGTGGAGTAATGTAGTGGTGTAATGTAGTGGAGTATATTAGTGGAGTAATGTAGTGGAGTATATTAGTGGAGTAATGTGTCCACTGATATACTCCACTAATATACTCCACTACATTACTCCACTAATATACTCCACTAAAATACTCCACTACATTACGCAACTACATTATTCCACTGATATACTCCACTAATATACTCCACTAATATACTCCACAACATTACGCAACTAAATATCTTCACTAAATATCTTTATTATAAATATAAATTAGAAGTAAATTCAGGTGAAAGCCAGGACAAGCAGTCACTCTGCGAGAACGACAAGAGCGCGTAAGTTGTTTTTTCTTAATATCCAGTTCTCCTGTTGCTCTGTTTACCATTTGTCAAGTAAGTAGGGCTAATTTCGATTCTTTGCTTATTTGTAATTTTTATCTTCACTAAATATCTTTATTTTAATTAGACACGTTCCTATTTTGAATATCTGCCGTCTTAAGGGTTGTAGTCTGTTTGTTATTGTAGCACTTAAGTATTGCTGTTCATAACAGCTTGTTTCGATTTCGGCCATTCTCTGGATATTTGCTTTCGCTATGCTAATTGCAAGGACTACCACAGCTGTCCTCACTCAGGCGATTGATAGCATTATATCTATGTAGTGTGCGCGCTGTCGCGGAAGCGTCAGCGGAAGCATTCAGCTCTCGTGTTCAGCCTCCTCGTGTGAAGACCGACTCAGGTAAAGACCTGCGACTCTACCTGTGCGACTCCACCGAGCAAGGACACCTGCAAGGCACTTAAGTATCTTCTTCACCTTTTCCTTTCCCACCTTTTTCTTATTTCCCTTAATCATCATGTGCTTTCAACACATTCCTGTTGTCTCTCGACAACGCTCTCTCATCATGCACAAAAGGCAGCGCAATACTGCTAATCTGCGCCCTATTCCCTCATCCTCACACTCACCTCTCACTCTTTCTATGGGTCTATGGAATTGTCAATCAGCAGTCAATAAAGCTGACTTCATTCCAGCCTTTGCATCTCATTCTACTCTTTATATCTTGGGCTTGACCGAGACCTGGATCCGTCCAGAAGACTCAGCAACCCCTGCTGCTCTCTCTAACAACTTCTCCTTCTCTCACACCCCTCCCCAGTCAGGGAGGGGTGGGGGCACTGGTCTTCTCATTTCAAACAATTGGAAATACTCAACTCTCTCTTCTCTATGCAATAACTACTCATTTGAATATCATGCTATTACACATACAACTCCCACTAAGATCCATATTGTAATCATATATCGCCCCCCAGGTCAACTGGGAAGCTTTGTAGAGGAGCTGGATGTGCTGCTTTCCTCCTTCCCTGAGGATGGCATCCCACTTGTAGTCTTTGGCGACTTCAACATTCACCTAGCGAAGCCGTATGCAACAGACTTCATCTCTCTCCTAGCCTCTTTCGATCTCCAACGGCTTATCACCACAGGTACTCACAAGTCAGGCAACCAACTGGACCTGGTTTACACACGCAACTTCATCACAGACAATATTTTGGTAAAACCTCTTCACGTCTCAGACCATTTCCTCATTACTTTCAATCTACAACTCACTACCCATGCATCACCAACTCCCCTACCAGTTACTTTCAGACGAAACCTGCGCTCACTTTCTCCGTCCCATCTTTCCTCTGCTGTGTAATCTTCTCTTCCCTCACCCTTGCATTTCTCATCTCTGGATGTGAATACTACAGCGGATACTTTATGCTCCATCCTAACCTCTTCTTTAAACAATATCTGCCCTCTCTCCTCTAGGCCAGCATGCGCTACTCCCTCCAACCCCTGGTTATCTGAGGTTCTTCGTGAACACCGGACCGAACTCAGGGCAGCGGAGAGGAAATGGCGCAAATCAAAAGACACATCTGACCTCAGTAAGTATCTGTAGTAGGGGGGCGTGGTTCAGCGAGGTCTGTAGCGGGAGAGCGGGGGTGGAGCCGAGCGGTAAGTAAGTAGGTCAAGTGCAAGATGACGAACACCTGTTTCTGATTGCAGTGATTGGCGTGGGGAGACCGGATAAAGGCCGGTTGCTGCGTGTGTTCGAGTGAGAGAGAGGGACTGGGATCTTGTACACACACAACCAGAGAACCAACGTGATTTTGAGTAACTTGAGACTGTGCTGTAGTTTATCTATGGTGAAGGTGCTCGGGCGCACCTGTATGAGTTTGGAAAATAAAAGTGTACGAGACCCAGTCACACCGACCCCTGTCTTCTTCCATCCTTTTTATATCGAACTTTGAACTTTACTACACTGGTGCCGAAACCCGGGATGGAAGAAGGAACCGCCGCCAGACAAACTCCGTCGCCACTTGAGGATATCATCCACGCGCTCGCGGGACTCCAGCAGGAACAACATCGGGCCCTGGTGGAGATAAAAGAGGAGCAGGAGCGTCGGTTCGAGATGCTCCTCAGGGCCCAACAAGAGGACCGCGAGCTGTTCCGGAGCTGCCCGGACCGGGAGTTTCGGGCCGACCCATTAATACCAGCAACTGCCTCGGCCACCGCCATTCCGTTACAGAAGATGGGTCCTCATGATGACCCAGAGGCGTTTCTCGATCTGTTCGAGAAAGCGGCCGAGGCAGGGGGGTGGTTCCCGGCGGACTGGCCAATGCGGCTGATCCCTCTGCTGTCTGGAGAAGCACAGATCGCCGCCCAACAACTGCCAGTCCAGAACCTCCTGGTCTATCAAGACCTAAGGCGCGCTATCCTCCAGCGGGTCGGTCGGACCCCTGAGGAGAGCAGACAGCGGTTCCGGTCGCTGGAACTCGGGGAGTCCGGCCGGCCCTTCGTCTTCGCGCAGCAGCTCCGGGACGCGTGCCGCAAGTGGCTGATGGCCGAGGATCGCGACGTCGAGGGAGTCATCGATAAGGTGGTGCAGGAGCAGTTTGTGGCGAGACTGCCCAAGAAGACTGCACAGTGGGTCCAGTGCCACCGCCCGACGTCGCTGAACCAGGCCATCCAACTGGCGGAGGATCAGCTGGTGGCGTGTCCAGGGGTCGGTGAAAACCTACCAACGTCCTCTCTTTCTTCTTCTTTTTCTTCTTTCTCTCCACCTGTCCCTGCTCCCAGGTATCGGGGGTCGGCTCCGCCCAGACCAGCGCCGAGGTGGAGGGCTGGAGCCCCGACGGAGCCCAGTTCAGGACCGAGGACAGCGCCTCGGAAATTCGTCGCCGCGACCAGCGGCGGTCCAGCACCGGCCCTAACGCTCTCCCCACGCCAATCTCTTGACCCGCTTCCCGCCACTGGAGCGGCGGGAAGGTCTGGGCCGGCCTGTTGGCGTTGCGGGGACCCTGGGCATTTTGTCGACCAGTGTGCAGTGATGGAGGTAGGGACACTGGTCAGGGTACCCGACACACCGCAGGCTGCCCCCGGTCATGGCGGATTATACCAAATACCTGTGAGTATAAGGGGGGGTACGTATCAGGCTTTGGTGGATTCAGGCTGTAGCCAAACCTCGATTCATCAAAGTCTGATGCAATCCGAGGCATTGGATAAGAGCCGCGCGGTTAAGGTGAGGTGTGTGCACGGGGAGGTGATGGAATATCCCTTAATGCCAGTCATGATTCAATTCAGGGGACAAAAGCATAAGGTGGAGGTGGCTGTTAGTCAACACCTTCGGCATCCGCTGATTTTGGGGACCAATTGGCCAGGATTTAAGATTTTATTAGGGCATTTATGTGCGGGTGCATCTGGGAAAGGGAAAAAGCGGGGGAAGGAGGGGGCTGCTCAGGTGGGAGAGGCTGTTCCGGGACCATCGGAGCCTGTCTCGGAGGAACGGAGCGCGATTGAAAGGAGAGAGCTTTCAGAACGCGATGATTTTCCTCTGGAGCAGTCCCGAGATGAAACGCTGAAAAATGCCTTTGATCAAGTCCGTACAATCGACGGGCAGCCTCTTCACCCGGACCGGCCCATCTCATATCCTTATTTCGCGATTATAAAAGATAAGTTGTATCGGGTGACCCAAGACACCCAGTCAAAGCAAGATACAACACAGTTGTTAGTTCCAAAAAGCCGCCGGGAAATGCTTTTTCAGGCGGCTCATTGTAATCTGATGGCTGGGCATTTAGGGCAGGCAGCTACACTCAATCGCTTAATGACCCGATTTTTTTGGCCGGGCATCCACGAGAACGTGTGCAAGTGGTGCGCCGCTTGTCGTGAATGTCAGCTGGTGAATCCGCCGGCCAACCCAAAAGCACCATTGTGCCCTCTTCCTTTGATAGAGGTCCCCTTTGAAAGAATTGGTATGGACCTCATCGGGCCATTAGAGCGATCTGCACGGGGGCATCGCTTTGCTTTAGTCCTAGTGGATTATGCAACGCGATACCCAGAAGCAGTGCCACTTCGTACGATCTCCGCGAAGAGCGTGGCGAGTGCACTGTTTCAATTAATCTCCCGGGTGGGAATCCCGAAAGAGATTCTCACCGATCAAGGCACGGCGTTTATGTCACGTACGATTCGCGAGCTTTATGAATTATTGGGCATTAAATCGATTCGCACCAGCGTCTATCACCCACAGACGGACGGGCTGGTGGAACGTTTTAATCGCACATTAAAGACAATGATTCGAAAGTTCGTACAAGAAGACGACAGAAATTGGGATAAATGGCTAGAACCCCTCTTGTTCGCTGTACGCGAGGTCCCCCAAGCCTCCACGGGGTTTTCCCCCTTCGAGCTTCTTTATGGGCGTCAGCCCCGCGGGGTGCTAGACGTGCTTAGAGAAACTTGGGAGGACGGACCTTCGAATAGCAGAAATGAAATTCAATATGTCATGGACCTGAGAACAAAACTCCACACGTTGGGGCGGCTCTCTATGGAAAATTTGTTACAGGCCCAGGACAAGCAAAGTCGGCTGTACAACAGGGGGACTAGACTGCGAGAATTTGCACAGGGAGATAAAGTACTTGTATTACTTCCCACATCCAGTTCTAAATTACTCGCGAAGTGGCAAGGGCCGTTTGAGGTTACACGGCGAGTTGGGGATCTCAATTATGAGGTCATTCGAACAGATAGGGACGGGGCACGTCAAATTTATCACCTGAATCTGTTAAAAAAGTGGAATGAGGTGGAATCAGTGATGTTGGCATCGGTGGTGAGTGGGGAGGAGGATCTCGGTCCAGAGACGAGTCCAAAATCACAATCTCTCGCTCTGGCACTTGGAGGAGACCACCTCTCGCCGGTTCAGATCACTGATATACGCAATTTACAAGCAGAATTTGCTGACGTGTTTTCGCCCCTGCCTGGTCGAACGAATCTCATTCAGCACCACATTGAGACGGATCCGGGCGTAGTAGTGCGTAGCCGGCCATATCGTTTGCCTGAACACAAGAAAAAAGTGGTTCAGGAGGAATTAGAGGCTATGCTGGACATGGGAGTAATAGAAGAATCCAACAGTGACTGGGCTAGCCCGATAGTTTTAGTGCCTAAAACCGACGGCTCGGTCCGGTTCTGTGTGGATTATCGCAAAGTGAATGCCGTGTCGAAATTCGACGCGTATCCAATGCCTCGGGTTGATGAGCTACTTGATCGGCTAGGTACTGCTCGATTTTATTCGACACTGGATTTGACGAAAGGATATTGGCAGATCCCCTTAACTCCAATTTCCAAAGAAAAAACAGCTTTCACAACGCCGTTTGGATTACACCAATTTGACACGCTTCCTTTCGGGCTGTTCGGGGCACCGGCGACCTTTCAGCGTTTGATGGACAGGATTCTCCGGCCGCATGCTGCATATGCCGCTGCTTACTTGGATGATATTATCATCTATAGTAATGATTGGCAGCGGCATTTGCAGCATCTGCGTGCTGTCCTGGGAGCGCTGAGGGGGGCCGGGCTCACGGCCAACCCGAAGAAGTGTGCGATTGGGCGTGTGGAAGTCAGGTATCTGGGTTTCCACTTGGGTCATGGGCAGGTGCGTCCCCAAATTGACAAAACTGCAGCAGTTGCGACCTGTCCAAGACCTAAGACCAAAAAGGAGGTTAGACAGTTCCTGGGGCTAGCGGGATATTATAGAAGGTTTGTGCCTAATTATTCGGACCTCGCTAGTCCGCTGACTGATCTAACTAAAAAGGAGGTACCAGATACCGTCCAGTGGACGGAGCAGTGTCAGCAGGCCTTTACCCAGATAAAGGCTGCTTTATGTGGCGGACCGCTCTTACAGGCTCCTAACTTTTCTCTCCATTTTATTCTACAGACTGACGCGTCGGACAGGGGGCTGGGCGCAGTCCTTTCCCAGGAGATGGAGGGTGGAGAGCGGCCGGTGCTGTACATTAGTCGCAAGCTCTCTAAGAGAGAGACTAAGTACAGCACCATTGAGAAAGAATGTCTTGCCATCAGGTGGGCCGTTCTCACCCTCCGCTACTATCTCTTGGGACGGGAGTTCACCCTCTGTTCGGACCACGCTCCTCTGCAGTGGCTCCACCGCATGAAGGATACCAACGCGCGGATCACCCGTTGGTATCTAGCATTACAACCTTTTAAATTTCAGGTGGTCCACAGGCCGGGTGCACAGATGGCTGTGGCCGACTTCCTTTCCAGAAGGAGGGGGGGGGGGGGGGGAGGCTGCAGTCCGGATGGCTCCCCGGCCTGAGTCGGGCGGTGGGGGTATGTAGTAGGGGGGCGTGGTTCAGCGAGGTCTGTAGCGGGAGAGCGGGGGTAGAGCCGAGCGGTAAGTAAGTAGGTCAAGTGCAAGATGACGAACACCTGTTTCTGATTGCAGTGATTGCCGTGGGGAGACCGGATAAAGGCCGGTTGCTGCGTGTGTTCGAGTGAGAGAGAGGGACTGGGATCTTGCACACACACAACCAGAGAACCAACGTGATTTTGAGTAACTTGAGACTGTGCTGTAGTTTATCTATGGTGAAGGCGCTCGGGCGCACCTGTATGAGTTTGGAAAATAAAAGTGTACGAGACCCAGTCACACCGACCCCTGTCTTCTTCCATCCTTTTTATATCGAACTTTGAACTTTACTACAGTATCAATCTCTGCTCTCTGCATTTTCTGCTGATGTTCACACCGCAAAATCTTCATATTTCCACAACAAGATCAACAGCGCCTCTAACACACGTTCACTGTTCAAGACATTCAACTCTCTCCTCTATCCACCTCCACCACCACCCACCTCCTCGCTAACTCCTGATGACTTTGCTAACTTCTTCACTAACAAAACTACAACTATCAGCAGTCAGTTCTCAGCTTCACACACACAGGAACCCAGATTAACCTCTCCCACAGCCAATAACCTTCTCTCCACTAACCGAGGATGAAGTATCTAAACTTCTCCTCTCTAGTCATCCTACCACCTGCCCTCTGGACCCCATCCCCTCACATCTTCTACAAGCAATCTCTCCCACACTCCTTTCAGCTCTCACACACATCATCAACTCATCCCTCCACACTGGCATTTTCCCTACAGCATTCAAGCAGGCTCGGGTAACTCCACTGCTTAAAAAACCAACGTTAAACACATCACTTTTAGTGAATTACAGACCTGTCTCTCTCCTACCATTCATTGCGAAAACACTTGAACGAGTTGCTTTCAACCAAGTATCATCTTTCCTGTCTCAGAACAACCAGCTGGATGTCAACCAATCTGGCTTCAAGAAAGGACATTCAACCGAGACTGCATTGCTGTCGGTCACCGAAGCCCTGCGGATCGCAAAAGCTGCTTCCAAAACATCAGTTCTCATCCTCCTGGATCTGTCTGCTGCCTTCGACACTGTGAACCACCAGATCCTTCTGTCCACCCTCTCATCACTGGGCATCACAGGTACTCCTCTCCACTGGTTTGAGTCCTATCTCACAGGTAGGTCCTTCAGGGTCACATGGAGAGGTGAGGTATCCAAAGCACATCAACTGACCACAGGAGTTCCCCAGGGTTCAGTTCTTGGACCGCTCCTCTTCTCCATTTACACCACATCACTGGGACCTATCATACAGGCACATGGTTTCTCTTACCATTGCTATGCTGATGACACCCAGCTCTACCTCTCATTTCAACCAGATGATCCCACAGTAGCTGCACGTATCTCAAGCTGTCTGGCGGACATCTCGGCATGGATGAAGGAACATCACCTGCAGCTCAACCTGGCAAAGACTGAGCTTCTCGTCCTCCCTGCCAATCCGTCTCTACAGCACAACCTCACTATCCAGCTAGATTCTTCCTCAATCACCCCATCAAGGTCAGTCAGAAATCTTGGAGTAATGTTTGATGACCAGCTGACCTTCACAGACCACATCACAAAGACAGCTAGATCATGCAGGTTTGCTATGCACAACATCAGGAAGATCAGGCCTTTCCTAACTGAGCATGCAACACAGCTTCTCGTTAGCATAAGCATACTCCACTAATATACTCCTCTACATTACTCCACTGATATACTCCACTAATATACTCCTCTACATTACTCCACTGATATACTCCACTAATATACTCCTCTACATTACTCCACTGAAATACTCCACTAATATACTCCACTAATATACTCCACTACATTACTCCACTGATATACTCCACTAAAATACTCCACTACATTATTCCACTGATATACTCCACTAATATACTCCACTACATTACTCCACTAATATACTCCACTAATATACTCCACTACATTACTCAACTACATTATTCCGCTGATATACTCCACTGATATACTCCACTACATTACTCCACTGATATTCTCCACCAAAATACTCCACTACATTATTCCACTGATATACTCCACTAATATACTCCACTACATTACTCAACTAATATACTCCACTAATATACTCCACTACATTACTCCACTACATTATTCCGCTGATATACTCCACTACATTACTCCACTACATTATTCCGCTGATATACTTCACTACAGTACTCCACTAATATACTCCACTACATTACTCCACTAATATACTCCACTACATAACTCCACTACATTACTCCGCTAATATACTCCACTACATTATTCCAATGATATACTCCACTAATATACTCCACTACATTACTCCACTACATTACTCCACTAATATACTCCACTACATTACTCCACTAATATACTCCACTACATTACTCCACTAATATACTCCACTACATTACTCCACTAATATACTCCACTACATTACTCCACTAATATACTCCACTACATTACTCCACTAATATACTCCACTACATTATTCCACTGATATACTCCACTACATTACTCCACTACACTACTCCACTAATATACTCCACTACATTACTCCACTGATATACTCCACTAATATACTCCACTACATTACTCCACTGATATACTCCACTACATTCCTCAACTACATTATTCCACTATATTACTCCACTAATATACTCCACTACATTACTCCACTAATATACTCCACTACATTACTCCACTAATATACTCCACTACATTACTCCACTAATATACTCCACTACATTACTTCACTAATATACTCCACTACATTACTCCGCTAATATACTCCACTACATTACTCCACTACATTACTCCACTACATTACTCCACTAATATACTCCACTAATATACTCCACTACATTACTCCACTACATTACTCCTCTACATTACTCCACTACATTCCTCAACTACATTACTCCACTAATATACTCCACTACATTACTCCACTAATATACTCCACTAATATACTCCACTACAATACTCCACTACATTACTCCACTACATTACTCCACTAATATACTCAACTACATTATTCCACTAATATACTCCAAAAATATACTCCACTAATATACTCCACTACATTACTCCACTAATATACTCCACTACATTACTCCACTACATTACTCCACTAATATACTCCACTACATTACTCCACTACATTACTCCACTATATTACTCCACTGCATTACTCCACTAATATACTCCACTACATTACTCCACTACATTCCTCAACTACATTATTCCACTAATATACTCCACTAATATACTCCACTAATATACTCCACTACATTACTCCACTAATATACTCCACTACATTACTGCACTACATTACTCCACTACATTACTCCGCTAATATACTCCACTACATTACTCCACTACATTACTCCACTAATATACTCCACTACATTACTCCACTAATATACTCCACTACATTACTCCACTAATATACTCCACTACATTACTCCACTAATATACTCCACTACATTACTGCACTACATTACTCCACTACATTACTCCGCTAATATACTCCACTACATTACTCCACTAATATACTCCACTACATTCCTGCACTACATTACTCCACTACATTACTCCGCTAATATACTCCACTACATTACTCCACTACATTACTCCACTAATATACTCCACTAATATACTCCACTACATTACTCCACTACATTACTCCACTACATTACTCCACTAATATACTCCACTACATTACTCCACTACATTCCTCAACTACATTACTCCACTAATATACTCCACTACATTACTCCACTAATATACTCCACTACATTACTCCACTAATATACTCCACTAATATACTCCACTACATTACTCCACTAATATACTCCACTACATTACTCCACTACATTACTCCACTAATATACTTCACTACATTACTCCACTACATTACTCCACTACATTACTCCGCTAATATAATCCACTACATTATTCCACTAATATACTCCACTACATTACTCCACTAATATACTCCACTACATAACTCCACTACATTACTCCGCTAATATACTCCACTACATTATTCCAATGATATACTCCACTAATATACTCCACTACATTACTCCACTACATTACTCCACTAATATACTCCACTACATTACTCCACTAATATACTCCACTACATTACTCCACTAATATACTCCACTACATTACTCCACTAATATACTCCACTACATTACTCCACTAATATACTCCACTACATTACTCCACTAATATACTCCACTACATTATTCCACTGATATACTCCACTACATTACTCCACTACACTACTCCACTAATATACTCCACTACATTACTCCACTGATATACTCCACTAATATACTCCACTACATTACTCCACTGATATACTCCACTACATTCCTCAACTACATTATTCCACTATATTACTCCACTAATATACTCCACTACATTACTCCACTAATATACTCCACTACATTACTCCACTAATATACTCCACTACATTACTCCACTAATATACTCCACTACATTACTTCACTAATATACTCCACTACATTACTCCGCTAATATACTCCACTACATTACTCCACTACATTACTCCACTACATTACTCCACTAATATACTCCACTAATATACTCCACTACATTACTCCACTACATTACTCCTCTACATTACTCCACTACATTCCTCAACTACATTACTCCACTAATATACTCCACTACATTACTCCACTAATATACTCCACTAATATACTCCACTACAATACTCCACTACATTACTCCACTACATTACTCCACTAATATACTCAACTACATTATTCCACTAATATACTCCAAAAATATACTCCACTAATATACTCCACTACATTACTCCACTAATATACTCCACTACATTACTCCACTACATTACTCCACTAATATACTCCACTACATTACTCCACTACATTACTCCACTACATTACTCCACTGCATTACTCCACTAATATACTCCACTACATTACTCCACTACATTCCTCAACTACATTATTCCACTAATATACTCCACTAATATACTCCACTAATATACTCCACTACATTACTCCACTAATATACTCCACTACATTACTGCACTACATTACTCCACTACATTACTCCGCTAATATACTCCACTACATTACTCCACTACATTACTCCACTAATATACTCCACTACATTACTCCACTAATATACTCCACTACATTACTCCACTAATATACTCCACTACATTACTCCACTAATATACTCCACTACATTACTGCACTACATTACTCCACTACATTACTCCGCTAATATACTCCACTACATTACTCCACTAATATACTCCACTACATTCCTGCACTACATTACTCCACTACATTACTCCGCTAATATACTCCACTACATTACTCCACTACATTACTCCACTAATATACTCCACTAATATACTCCACTACATTACTCCACTACATTACTCCACTACATTACTCCACTAATATACTCCACTACATTACTCCACTACATTCCTCAACTACATTACTCCACTAATATACTCCACTACATTACTCCACTAATATACTCCACTACATTACTCCACTAATATACTCCACTAATATACTCCACTACATTACTCCACTAATATACTCCACTACATTACTCCACTACATTACTCCACTAATATACTTCACTACATTACTCCACTACATTACTCCACTACATTACTCCGCTAATATAATCCACTACATTATTCCACTGATATACTCCACTACATTACTCCACTAATATACTTCACTACATTGCTCCACTACATTACTCCACTACATTACTCCGCTAATATACTCCACTACATTATTCCACTGATATACTCCACTACATTACTCCACTAATATACTTCACTACATTACTCCACTACATTACTCCACTACATTACTCCACTAATATACTCCACTACATTACTCCACTAATATACTCCACTACATTACTCCACTAATATACTTCACTACATTACTCCACTACATTACTCCACTACATTACTCCGCTAATATACTCCACTACAGTACTCCACTGATATACTCCACTACATTACTCCACTAATATACTCCACTACATTACTCTACTAATATACTCCACTACATTATTCCACTGATATACTCCACTACATTACTCCACTAATATACTCCACTACATTACTCCACTAATATACTCCACTACATTACTCCACTACATTACTCCACTAATATACTCCACTACATTACTCCACTACATTACTCCGCTAATATACTCCACTACATTATTCCACTGATATACTCCACTAATATACTCCACTACATTACTCCACTAATATACTCCACAACATTATTTCACTGATATACTCCACTACATTCCTCAACTAATATACTCCACTACATTACTCCACTAATATACTCCACTAATATACTCCACTACATTACTCCACTACATTCCTCAACTACATTATTCCACTAATATACTCCACTAATATACTCCACTAATATACTCCACTATATTACTCCACTAATATACTCCACTACATTACTCCACTAATATACTCCACTAATATACTCCACTACATTACTCCACTACATTATTCCACTAATAAACTCCACTAATATACTCCACTAATATACTCCACTACATTACTCCACTAATATACTTCACTAATATACTCCACTACATTACTCCGCTAATATACTCCACTACATTTCTCCACTACATTACTCCGCTAATATACTCCACTACATTACTCCACTACATTACTCCGCTAATATACTCCACTACATTATTCCACTGATGTACTCCACTAATATACTTCACTGTTATACTCCACTACATTACTCCACTACATTACTCCACTAATATACTCCACTACATTACTCCACTAATATACTCCACTAATATACTCCACTACATTACTCCACTACATTATTCCACTAATATACTCCACTAATATACTCCACTAATATACTCCACAACATTACTCCACTAATATACTCCACTAATATACTCCACTACATTACTCCACTACATTACTCCGCTAATATACTCCACTACATTATTCCACTGATGTACTCCACTACATTACTCCACTACATTACTCCACTAATATACTCCACTAATATACTCCACTACATTACTCCACTACATTATTCCACTAATATACTCCACTAATATACTCCACTAATATACTCCACAACATTACTCCACTAATATACTCCACTAATATACTCCACTACATTACTCCACTACATTACTCCGCTAATATACTCCACTACATTATTCCACTGATGTACTCCACTACATTACTCCACTAATATACTCCACTACATTATTCCACTGATATACTCCACTACATTCCTCAACTACACTATTCCACTAATATACTCCACTAATATACTCCACTACATTACTCCACTAATATACTCCACTACATTACTCCACTACATTACTCCACTAATATACTCCACTACATTACTCCACTAATATACTCCACTACATTACTCCACTAATATACTCCACTACATTACTCCACTACATTACTCCACTACATTACTCCACTAATATACTCCACTACATTACTCCACTAATATACTCCACTACATTACTCCACTAATATACTCCACTACATTACTCCACTACATTACTCCGCTAATATACTCCACTACATTATTCCACTGATATACTCCACTACATTACTCCACTAATATACTCCACTACATTACTCCACTAATATACTCCACTACATTACTCCACTACATTACTCCACTACAGTACTCCACTAATATACTCCACTACATTACTCCACTAATATACTCCACTACATTACTCCACTAATATACTCCACTACATTACTCCACTAATATACTCCACTACATTACTCCACTAATATACTCCACTACATTACTCCACTAATATACTCCACTAATATACTCCACTACATTACTCCACTAATATACTCCACTACATTATTCGACTGATATCCGCTAGCACACGGTCGGTTTAGCCAGTCTGTCTGCTTCCTGACCTGAGCCCCAGATTGTCATGTTTGAGCTCTAAGACTATGAGCCATATT
>JARWKJ010000022.1:35848846-35851346 GCA_029959095.1 Rhinichthys osculus | reverse complement strand
CCCGAGATGATAGCCACTTATGTTGCAGAGCGTCAGGTTAAAACCGCGTCAGAAGCTGCACTGCTGGTTGATGACTGGGAACTTATTCATAAGCCCCGTGTTAATGAATTCAATCAACATCAGGTTCATACACGGGGAAATTTTTCCGTTGTCCCTGTGGGTACAGCCAGGCGTTTTTAAAAAAAAAAAAAATTCAAGTGACGTTGATAGCTGTAACTACTGTCTGGGTAAAGGACATTGGAAGTCAAATTGTCCAGTGCTTAAGTCAAAATTTGTAAGACTTTTGTCCTGGCTGCTGTCTGCTGTCCTGGCTACTTCAGTTTCTGTATTAAATCAGGCCGGTACTTTGGAAGGAATACCAGTGGTAGCACCCAAGAATGTAGAGAATCACCAGCAGTTATTTGAACCATTTATTTCTAATGGCTTTGTGTCGCTTCCAGGTGGTGTTGAGAAAGTAGCAGTAAAAATTCTCCGGGACACGGGGTCATCTGAGTCGTTTATTTTGGAGTCGGTGTTGCCCTTTTCAACTGAGTCGCACACTGGTAGCTCGCTTTTGATTCGTGGCATTGGGCTTAATACATTATCCGTACCCCTGCATAAAGTTGATTTAACCTGTGAACTAGTGCATAGGGTAGTGGCTCTAGGTATACGCCCTATTCTACCTGTTGATGGCGTTTCACTGATTCTCGGAAATAACTTAGCCGGCGGACGCGTTTGGGTTAATCAATCACCCTCTCTGGTTGTGACTGAGGCACCGTCCTGTACTGGTGGTCCGGATATCAGTGCGCGACAGTATCCGGAAGTGTTCGTCGCGTGTGCAGTGACTCGTTCTTGTGCACAACCAAGGGTGGAAGGTAAAATCAGTGACGCTGAAGCCTGTTTCGTTTTGAGTGATTATCCTATTGTGGTTTCTCGGGAAGAGTTGTCTACAGAACAGCAGAATGATGAGACATTAAAATCTCAAGTTGAACAGGTTGTTGACAGTACTGAAATTCGTGACAGAGCGCAAGGCTATTTTATTGAACAGAATGTTCTACTGAGGAAGTGGTCCCCGCATGCTATTGATGGTATGGGAGATTCTGTCATTCAAGTCGTGATACCAGTAAAGTTTCGTTCGTTAGTGTTGAAAATGGCTCACGATCAGCTCGCCGGTCATGCGGGTGTACAGAAAACGTATGACAGAATTCTGCGTTACTTTTACTGGCCTCGTGTTAAAAAGGACGTTGCCAGTTTTATTAAGACCTGTCATACGTGCCAACTTACCGGCAAACCGAACCAGTTGTCGAAACCGGCTCCTCTGCGTCCAATTCCGGTTGTATGTCAACCGTTTGAACACCTTATTGTTGATTGCGTCGGTCCTCTTCCTCGTTCGAAAGCTGGAAGTGAGTACCTGTTGACCGTGATGTGTCAAGTTACGCGTTATCCAGCTGCGTACCCATTGCGCTCGATAAATACAAAATCTATTGTGAAGGCGCTCACTCAGTTCGTGTCTATTTTTGGGTTGCCGAAAATTATTCAATCGGACCAAGGAAGTAATTTTACTTCGAAATTGTTTGCGGAGGTGTTGTTCGAGCTGGGTATTAAACACAATTTGTCAACAGCGTATCACGCCCAGAGTCAAGGGGCACTCGAACGTTTTCATTCCACGTTAAAATCACTATTGAGAGCCTACTGTCTGGAAATGCAGCGGGACTGGGAAGAGGGTCTTCCGTGGTTGATGTTAGCAGCCAGGGAAGTCACCCAGCAGAGCATTGGGTTTAGCCCTAACGAGCTGGTTTTTGCACATAGAGTGCGTGGACTATTAGCTGTTTTACGTGATCAATGGATTGAGTCAGAACCACCGATACGTTTTTCGGAGTACGTGCTGGGTTTTCGTCGTCGGCTTTCATTGGCTGGGGAGTTAGCTGGGAAAAGTTTGAGTAGAACTCAGGGGAAAATGAAAAAGTTGTTTGACCGTTACACTGAAAATCGGAAGTTTAGTGTAGGAGATCAGGTCATCGCGCTTCTTCCTGTAATAGATTCCCCGTTTCAGGCCAAATATACTGGGCCGTATGAGATAATACATTGCGGGGCCATGGATAATTACACGATTCTTACGCCAGACCGAAGAAAGAAATCCCAAGTCTGTCATGTAAATCTCCTTAAGCCTTATTATCAGCGAAACCGACCAGTCTCAATGCCAGTGGCGCCTGTGGTGCTAGTGGACAGCTCCCCTCAGTCAGGCATTCCACAGGACATGATGAGTATGTCTGTGATTAGAGTCTGTGACGAATTAGAGTCTCCTGATGACGGCGTGTTACTGGGTCGTCTAAAGAATTCTGAAACGTTGAAAAATCTGTCTTCTAATCTTAAACATTTAGACGAGACGCAAAGTCATGAATTGATTAGTTTGCTTTCTGAGTTCCCGGAGCTGTTTTCGGATGTTCCAACACAAACGACACAGTTAGAGCATGATATAGAGGTGGGCGAGGCTGCTCCTGTCCGTCAGCGTTTTTACAGG
>JARWKJ010000022.1:35831346-35843846 GCA_029959095.1 Rhinichthys osculus | reverse complement strand
GGATGAAGTGGTTGTGCCAGTGCGCGCCTGCAGGTGTGCGATCCCCAAACCCAGTGCAAGGCCATGCGGACGATGTGGAAATCTCCTCAAGAGATGAAAGTGTGATCTCCAACATGCTCCTCCGCACAGATGAGTTCATCAGGTCTCGACAGCAAACATACACAATGGCCCTCATTTATCATTCTTGCGTAGAAACGGGCGTATATGTTGGCGTAAGATTATGCTTACACTCCTCTCACCGCCTGATTTATGAAGCTGTGCGTACCTTTGAAATCCAGGTGTACGCAATGCCTGGCCTTGATAAATCCCGCGGCTAAAAACGATCGTCATTAGAATAACACGCCCCTATATATTCAAGTCTCCGCTTCCCACACGCCGTCATTTTACGCCATGGACACACGGAAGACGGCAAAGAAGAGAAACTTCTCTGACGTGGAGCCGAAATGACCTATCACAATGCAATATTTTACAGCACGTCTTTTGAATTAGCATCTTACAGTCTATGATTAGCATTCAATTTCGAATCACGTCACATGTATTGGGGTGTACAATAGTGATGATGATGATGTGATGTGGAGTACCATTCATTCACATTAATAATTGCATGACTATTTGTAATATTCTTCTTATTATTAGTATGATTTGTATTATTAATGACGCTTTTTGTTATTTAGAGGAAGAATGTCATTATTATTATTTGTATTATTATTATTATTTAAAAGAAGAAGAATGTATTTTTTATTATTTTGTCAGTCTGAATTATTTGTTGGTCATTGAAAGCCTTTCGTTACCGAACCCAGTCCGTGCGCACCCGCCGGGCCAAACCATGAAACGTCAGGGTAAAGCACACAGGCTCGCAACTGAAGGAATACATATGGCTACAAATCAAATGCTTTGGTAAAGTCACACAAATTAAACATTGAAGTCCATGTTGCACAAAAATAAACATTGAAGTTTATAATAACTTTGTTGTTGTTGTTGTTTTTTTACAGTGGGTCATAATATATCATATCTTTTAGTTTGTCAGTGCGTTTTGTGGTGTTAGGTTTTTCTGCGCATTTCTGCACTAACTCAAACGTGCGTACACCACCTCTGAGCTGGCGTAGGATTTGAGCGTGCCGTACGCCAACGTCCATATTGATAAATCTCAAAGTCACCGTG
This sequence comes from Rhinichthys osculus, assembly GCA_029959095.1. NCBI lineage: Eukaryota > Metazoa > Chordata > Actinopteri > Cypriniformes > Leuciscidae > Rhinichthys > Rhinichthys osculus. Next base: position 35,842,685 of record JARWKJ010000022.1, on the reverse strand, counting down.
GTTTTGGGTGTACGCCAGGTGTACGCTGGAAATTTGGTGTACGCACTTTTGATAAATGAGGGCCAATGTGCTGCATTCTACGAAAGACGCAGTGAAGGAAACAGATGGTATAAAGCAAAGTCTGATAAACCCCCTGCCTTGTCATTAATGCAGAAACCCATCCGACTGTATGAACGGCACGAAACATATCCCTATCTGGGCCATAAACTTAACGTCAGTGGGGATTGGGAGGAGCAGATCACAGAGCTGTGTCACGAGTACACCCGAAGACTTGGGCTGATTGATGCCGCCCCACTCCCCAAAGTGATGAACACTGAAGCCATCAGGCTGATCGCAGTGGCTCAAATTCAACACCTCTTCCCAAACGTACATATTCCACAATGCACACTGTCAGCGTTGAACAATGAAACGGTGAAGCTGGTGAGGAAATGGCTCTGTCTTAATAGTCGTACGACTCGGGACATTATCTTCCAGCCGCGTAGAGACGGAGGTCTCGGCGCCCCAAACACTGAACGGCTCTACACCGCTGCCAGAACAGGACATCTTCTAAACATGCTCAACAACGACGATACAACTGTTAGAGAACTATCACGTGAATCTCTGTTTCTACATCTACAGCGGCGCAAAATACCTGCTGCTTCCACAAACGAGTCCCAGTTTCTTGGATTTAAACTAAAGCAGAACGAAAAGTTGGACATCAGAGCCGCCGGATTTGGAGTGCGCTCCGACTGGCTGGATTTAAACGATCTCTGCGGCCGTACAGGAATACAGCTGTACACACACACACACACACACACACACACACACACACACACACACACACACACACACACACACACACACACACACACACACACACACACACAGCTGTCCTGGCTGGGACCCGAAGGAGAAGTAGTGGCTCTCAGCGATAACATAGTCACCGATCCGCTGGTTTCCACCCTGGCGATCCTGAATAAAGACAGCACACCGCACCAGCTGCAGATTAAACACGCAAGAGCTTCAATTCTTCATCTTAGACAGACTGAAAACGGACAGCACTGGACGGGTCTCAGGCTACAAGGAAAACCTGCACTACTTCAATTTGCCGACCACTCAGTGTCTCATTCTGTCCTGAAAAACCCCTCTATCTCAGATGAAATCCTAATATTCATGATTAAAGCAAGACTACAGTGTCTTCCAACGAAGTACAATCTGGCAACATGGCATCCATCCAAGCATGAACCCTACTGCATATTACACCCAACTCAGCAGGAGAATGAAACGGTTGCTCACATATTAAATGGATGCTACAATTATAAAGGACTTTATGTGGCCAGACACGACCGTCTGGTTGATTTGGTTGCAAAGGACTTGCAGAAGGTAACCTGTGGACATGATAGTGAGATTTACAAGCATAGCACTGTACGAATGAACTGGTTTCATCCTAACACATCCGACAGTGAGTACTTTAAAAACATTCCTAATCCTCCGGACGTTGTAATTGTAAATGAGGGTATGACATCAGTGTGTGTCCTTGAAGTGGGCTGCTGTTTTGACCTGTATATGGACACTTGTTACTATTCCAAATTATTGAAATATCAACCACTGGTAGATCTCATTCACCAACTTGGATACAATTGTAAATTAATAATCCTGGTATTTGTAAGTGTAGGCCGTGTCCATAAGAGTGTGATCGGGGTGCAGTGTGGAGGGCTGCAGAACTCTGCTGTGTTTCAGCCATCGGGAGCGTGCAGATGTGGAAATAAAAGCATTCAAATATGTGTGTGTGTGTGTGTGTGTGTGTGTGTGTGTGTGTGTCTGTGTGTGTGTCTGTGTGTCTGTGTGTCTGTGTGTGTGTGTGTGTGTGTGTGTGTGTGTGTGTGTGTGTGTGTGTGTGTGTGTATCTGCTGGATCGCATAGTTCTGTCCGAGGGAAGAAAAGCAGGTTCCTGAAGAATATTGAGTATTGCTCTAAGGATGGGAAATCTTCTGTGACGTCCGTCAGCTCTGAGGCGATGACAGTCCGCCCTCCCCCTCTCAGATATCGATCAGGTAAACACACACACACCACACAGGTGAGGAGTGACACATGTGTAATATTAACCCTGTCACACACTCTTCTCCCCAGAGAGTCCAAGGCCAGTCACAGTGTGTGATGTTTCCTCAAACGCTCTCGCTGACAGGAACAGGAACTTCCGGCTCAATAATGTTTCGCATGCTAATGTGTGTAATGTTTTATTACCTATCAGTCATTTATTAACACTCAAACACAAACAGAGAAATAACACATGGGTTTCCTTATTTGATGAGGAAGAATAATTGCGTAAACAAGAAAACACACAGATCAAGTTCTGACGTCAGGATTTCATTTCCTATGTGTTTTCAATGAATCAGAAGAGTGTGTGTGTGTGTGTGTGTGTGTGTGTGTGTGTGTGTGTGTGTGTGTGTGTGTGTGTGTGTGTGTGTGTGTGAGTGAGTGAGTGAGTGTGTGTGTGTGTGCTACTTGTATCCATAACAACTGAGTAACGCTAAATATTGTGAAGATCTGCTGTATGCCACTGGTCCATGATCATGTATATTTGACTGCGTCTATAGTATTTATGTCCCTGTAAATAATTTCTTTTAAGTGGACTTAAATAAATAGTTAAAATGTGTTTCACTGCTTTATCTGCTGTTGTTGGAGGATGTGAACGAGCGTGTGTGTGTGTGTGTGTGTGTGTGTGTGTGTATTTCACTGCTCTATCTGCTGTTGTTGGAGGGTGTGAGCGAGTGTGTGTGTGTGTGTGTGTGTGTATTTCACTGCTCTATCTGCTGTTGTTGGAGGGTGTGAGCGAGTGTGTGTGTGTGTGTGTGTTGGGGTGGGGGGGGGGGGGGGGCGTGCTCATTTACTTACTAATCTAGAAATATCAGTTGTGTAATAAATAACAATATTAGTTTCTCTCCTGCCTGTGTGTTGTGTTGATTGACGGTTTTATACTCTTGTCATTCAGGAAACTTGCTGAAATGAGAGTGAAGGGTTTTGCAGGAGGAAGTTGTGTTTTAGTGTGTTCAGAACACACACACTGGCTTCAGAGCTGAGACACGAGAGTCTCACGCTGGTTTTAATACTCAACAGTTCTGATTTTTAGACTGTTCTGAAACCTTTGTGTTTATTTCTGCTCTTATCTATTGTTTTTATTGATCTTTTGCACTTTTTTTGCCTTTAGAGTAGTATATTTGTTTTGGAACGACCTTTAATCGGAAGCCTGGTGTGATCCCGGCGTCTCTGTCACAGAGTTGATGAATCACTACTGGCATCTTCCTTTGTATTTTTGTAGTTTGTATGTTTGTGTGGATGTCTTGTCTGTGTCTCTATGTGTATGAATGATATCGAAAATGAGATGTCACATCTCAAGGGGTTTTCCTCTCAGGACTCTCCGCCTCCCACATCAGGACTCTCCGCCTCCCACATCAGGACACTCCGCCTCCCACATCAGGACTCTCCGTCTCCCACACTCCGCCTCCCACATCAGGACTCTCCGTCTCCCACATCAGGACTCTCCGCCTCCCACATCAGCACGCTCCGCCTCCCACATCAGGACTCTCCGCTCCGCCTCCAACATCAGGACTCTCCGCCTCCCACATCAGGATGCTCCGCCTCCCACATCAGGACTCTCCGTCTCCCACATCAGGACTCTCCGCCTCCCACATCAGGACTCTCCGTCTCCCACATCAGGACACTCCGCCTCCCACATCAGGACTCTCCGCCTCCCACATCAGGACTCTCCGCCTCCCACATCAGGACTCTCCGCCTCCCACATCAGGACTCTCCGTCTCCCACATCAGGACTCTCCGTCTCCCACATCAGGACTCTCCGCCTCCCACATCAGGACTCTCCGCCTCCCACATCAGCACGCTCCGCCTCCCACATCAGGACTCTCCGCCTCCCACATCAGGACTCTCCGTCTCCCACATCAGGACTCTCCGCCTCCCACATCAGGACGCTCCGCCTCCCACATCAGGACTCTCCGTCTCCCACATCAGGACTCTCCGCCTCCCACATCAGGACACTCCGCCTCCCACATCAGGACGCTCACATCAGGACGCTCCGCCTCCCACATCAGGACTCTCCGTCTCCCACATCAGGACTCTCCGCCTCCCACATCAGGACTCTCCGTCTCCCACATCAGGACTCTCAGTCTCCCACATCAGGACACTCCGCCTCCCACATCAGGACGCTCACATCAGGACGCTCCGCCTCCCACATCAGGACTCTCCGTCTCCCACATCAGGACTCTCCGCCTCCCACATCAGGACTCTCCGTCTCCCACATCAGGACTCTCCGCCTCCCACATCAGGACACTCCACCTCCCACATCAGGACACTCAGCCTCCCACATCAGGACTCTTCGCCTCCCACATCAGGACACTCCGCCTCCCACATCAGGACTCTCCGCCTCCCACATCAGGACACTCAGCCTCCCACATCAGGACTCTCCGCCTCCCACATCAGGACTCTCCGCCTCCCACATCAGGACTCTCCGTCTCCCACATCAGGACTCTCCGTCTCCCACATCAGGACGCTTCGCCTCCCACATCAGGACTCTCCGCCTCCCACATCAGGACGCTCCGCCTCCCACGTCAGGACGCTCCGCCTCCCACGTCAGGACTCTCCGTCTCCCACGTCAGGACTCTCCGTCTCCCACATCAGGACGCTCCGCCTCCCACGTCAGGACGCTCCGCCTCCCACGTCAGGACTCTCCGTCTCCCACGTCAGGACTCTCCGTCTCCCACTTCAGGACGCTTCGCCTCCCACATCAGGACTCTCCGCCTCCCACATCAGGACGCTCCGCCTCCCACGTCAGCACGCTCCGCCTCCCACGTCAGGACTCTCCGTCTCCCACTTCAGGACTCTCCATCTCCCACATAAGGACGCTCCGCCTCCCACATCAGGACTCTCCGTCTCCCACATCCGGACGCTCCGCTTCCCACATCTGGGCCGGTCATTCCGCCTCGCTGCCCCTTCGTGGGTACGTCTGTGGTTCACATGACCCCGCTGGTTCAGTTTTGGAGCTTTCCTATCTGTCCCGCTGGCTCACGAGAATCAGGCTCGGCTATGCGATTTAGTTCGCACGGTCTCCTCTCCGCTCCGGGGAATCCACAACACCGTGGTGGGGGGCAATCCCCCTGTCATGTGTACGGAGGTCATCACCCTACTGGCGAAGGGTACGATCGAGACCACCCCTCCAGCCGAAATGAAGTCCGGCTTCTTCAGCCCCGACCTCATTGTACCCAAGAAAACCGGTGGATTCGACCAATCCTGGACCTGCGCGTCTTGAACGGCTCCCTTCTAAAAAGGTTTCTGTTCAAGATGCTCACGGCCAAACGCATGCTCATCTGGGCCTTTGGGTCAACTGGGAGAAGAGCAAACTTTGCCCCGTGCAGAGGATCTCTCTTCTCGGTATGGAAATCATCTCGGTCGCCATCCGCGCGCAGCTTACTGACTTACCTTAGACAGTTCGAGGGCAAGAGTGCAGTTCCACTGAAGTTATTTCAGAGGCTCCTGGGGCATATGGCATCCGCAGCAACGCCGCTCGGATTGCTTCATATGAGACCGCTTCAGCTCTGGCTTCGCGATCGAGTCCTGAGGTGGGCATTGCAACAAGGCACGCTCCGAGCACCAGTTACTCCGACCTGCCGTCAGACCTTCACCCCGTGGATGATCCAAAGCTTTCTACATGCCGGAGTGCCCTTAGAACGAGTTTCCAGGCATGTTCTTGTCTCAACAGATGCCTCCACCACGTACTAGGCCGATCAGACAATACCATGACAGTAGCGTACATCAACCGACAAGGTGGTCTACGCTCTCGCCGTATGTCGCAACTCTCCCGCCACCGAGGTCGCTTCGAGCCATTATATTCTGGGAGACCTGAACTGTGCAGCCCACGAGCTTCACGTCTCAGCCTCTTCCTGGAGAATGGAGACTCCATCCCTAGTCGGTTCAGCTGATTTGGTATCAGTTCGGGGATGCACAGGTAGACCTGTTTGCGTCCCACGACTCGTCCCATTACGACCTGTTTTACTCCCTGTCCGAGGGCACGCTTGGCACGGACCCACTGGCGCACAGCTAGCCGCAGGGCCTCTTCATCAACTGGTGCTCTTCTCTCCGAGAAACCCCCAGAAAATGCCCGATCAGTGTCGTGCTTTCCTTCCTGCAAGATGGGTTGGAGCGAAGGCTGTCTCCCTCCACCCTGAAGGCGTATGTTGCCGCTATCGCCGCACATCACAACGCAGTTGAGGGTAAGTCCATGGGAAAGCATGACCTGATCATCAGGTTCCTGAGAGAAGTGAGGAGACTGAATCCTCCTCGCCCTCCTCTCGTTCCCTCTTGGGACCTCTCAGTGGTTCTAACTACCCTGCGGAGTGCTCCCTTTGAGCCTCTGCAATCAGTGGAGCTTAAGTTCCTGTCAGTTAAGACAGCGCTCCTGGTTGCTTTGGCCTCCATTAAGAGGGTAGGGGACCTGCACGTATTTTCTGTTGACGAAGCGTGTCTGGAATTCGGGCCGGCCTATTCTCACGTGATCCTGAGACCCCGGCCTGGACACGTGCCCAAGGTTCCCACCACTCCCTTTCGAGATCAGGTGGTGAACCTGCAAGCGCTGCCCCTGGAGGAGGCAGACCCAGCCTTGGCACTGCTCTGTCCAGTACGAGCCCTCCCTGCCTACGTAGACAGAACGCAGTGTTTCTGGACCTCAGACCAGCTCTTTGTCTGTTATGGTGGGAAGCTGAAGGGAAAGGCTCTCTCCAAGCAGAGGTTGTCTCACTGGTTAGTCCTTCCTTTTTGGGCTCTTGTGCATGGCGCCTCGCTAAAAGACATCTGCAGAGCTGCAGGCTGAGCTACACCCAACACATTCGCCAGATGCTCCATCTCTGAGTGGAGCCAGTGTCCTCTCGTGTACTCGCTTCAACCAGCCGGTACTAGGATCTGCTCAGGTGTCTTCACTTGCTCGTCATTCCACTCCACGGACTGGATACGTGCGATTTTTCCTCAGTTGAGCTTCCCCCGACAAGCCCCGAGTTCCTCCAGCGCTGTTGACGTCAAACGCCAGAGTCTATGCCTGCGGCAGCTTTCCTGTTGGCTAGGTGCCTCCATGTGCATGGTTCCCCTCTGGGCGACCCCCACAAGTGTATTTCCACTGTAAGCCTCTCCGAGCGTGTGTCTTTCCCTTGGCAAGCCACCTTGCAACTCCTGGGGTTGAAACACTCCACCATGCGGACTGTACACCCCAGTGTTCTCCGTATGCAGCCATATGTGACCTGATCTGGCGAAATGAGTCGGAAGTCGCAACGTTCTATTTTAAGATATGGGCCGATTATGTGGAAAAACAATGAAATAATAGATTTTTTTTTTTTTTTGCTAATTTCAAAGAACAGACATTCAAAAATAATCTCCCAAAGTTTCGTAGTCCAGATAATTGAGTAAAGGTATTTAAATTACTATTAAAGTGTACAAAGTTTTACTAAATTCGCTGGAAATGAACATTGCTTTTCTCAACTCCTCTCGTCACCTCTGAGGATTTCCCGGGTATCCCCTGAAACGTCACTATCTCTGCTCTTTATGTGTTACACGTTGTATAGAACCAATCAAAAAGCTTAGAAATGTACACAAATGCTGATCATTTGTCGATGGGAAGCCGTTTCGACTGACCGGCACGCGATTGGTCCAGCCACCCTCCTGTCAGACTCGCAGCGAGCGCTCTGTGTAAACAAGCTAGCAGATCTCCTCAGAAACATTAAATATTATTAATTTGCGAAATGTCGCTGTCAAAAGTGAGCAAAGTTGCCAACGCGTCATCAAGCCCCCTGGCCATTGCACACTGAATCCGCGTTTTTTTCGTATGCGTTTTTTCGTATTGATTCGGTGGCTCCGAACTGTCAAAACACAGCTTGCTACGGATGCGAAAAACTTACGATTGTTTTTATATAACGGATGAAAGTTTCGTAGTGTGCACGCGTGATTGACTAGACGTGATTGACAAATGTGAATGAGTGTAGCTATTTATCTGCAAGGAGAATCCATTACAATGTGTTTGATTAACCCAATATTTAACTGTCTGTTGGTCTGTTACGCTGTTATTGTCAACTAGCCTACACTAAGATATGATTGCATAGACTAGCATTATTTGATCTCTGTTTCCTTGTCTCTCTGCCTCTCACTTTCTCTTACACACACACACACACACACACACACACACACACCCTCTCCCTCAAGCAAAAATGTAGCACCTCTGTTCAATCTTTCTGATTTTAGTACATTTTTGTAAAAGGTAGGCCTACTGTTAAATTATTTATTAAAATAAAAACTTGTAAAATAATTTGAGCTTCAGCCTGGTTTAATAGCATTTATATATTAATGTCTTTGGTCAAATTAAGCTGTAAAATATAGTTTATCACTTTAAATGTAATGGATTTTGAAAGATATCAACAAAAAACGGGCAAAAAACTTTAAAAGCGATTTTCTCAGGTTTTCAATTGGAAAAAGAGGGCAGACGACCATAATTCAAATGTGTATATCTTTACAACCATTCAAGGTATGACTTTGACTAGGATATCAATTGAAAGCTTATGGTCTCCTCTTTCCATTAATACCAAAATCTTAATTTTTTAATTTGGGTCACTGTGACTCATTTTGCTGGATCAGGTCACATATGTGTATTCTGTGAGCCCCCCACCCCCTTCGGGCAGGCAATAATTGCGTATTTCCACCAAGTGTACCTTGGTATTCCTGTGTTAAGTAGGAGTCCTTCGTCTGTGCTAGTCTCACGACAGTGAGCTCAGATTTGCACAGGGCACTGGAAGACAGCCGAGGGGCGTGATTCGACTGGGAACCCCATTTCGTCGTCACAACGTAACTCGTAGTAACTACGAAAGGGAACGTCTCGGTTACGGATGTAACCCTCGTTCCCTGAGTAGGAAACGGGAGACGTAACGTCACTTTCCCTGTACTGCTGGAACAGCCTGAGTTCAGTCTCGGCTCCTCAGCAAGAAACATATCTGCATATTGCCAGCTTACTTCCTTATATACCCACGAGTTAGGGCGGAGTTACGCTATGCAAAATCCGCAAACCCATGGCATTTCTTTCACATGAGATCATCCAATCGCAAACCACAACCATCCAACCATCCAATCAACTCCCACAGATACAATCAAGCACCGCCCACGTGTGTTCTTGTTCCCGAAGCGTTCCACTCGATTTACGAAACAATAGAGGGGAAGAGAGCAGCACAACTTCAGTTTTAATGATTTTAACATCACATGTGATAAGCTAGCAATACAAAAAGCCACATATGCTCAGAATTATAGCAATGATGAAGCTAACACCCATTCTGAGCTGATATTAAGTATGAAAAGCCCACACTGTGACACTCTATAAATGATTGCTTTTAGAGTCTTATGTCACGCCGTGTTTTATTTACTGATGTTACACAACACACAACACACATGACCTACATACTGCTCATCTACAGAAACAGAGACCAGGTAAAGACACAAGACCTCAGAGGTCAGAGGTCTTGGTGAGGTCAGAGGTCACGGCAGTGCTTGACATGCAGGATGATGTCATGCAAAATGGAAAGGAGATGAAACAGTAAGATAAAAATCAAAAAGAATAAATCATTAAAAACAGTTCACTCAATAATTACATAAAAGTGTATTTTAAAATAGGCTAGATAAAATAATTATTAATTAGACTATAGTACATGGTATATAATTACTTTTTTTTTATCTTGAAAAATGACAAATTAATGTACTCTGAAACAAATGTTAACCTAAAAATGATAACATCGAAATTGACTGATTTAATTACATTTATTCATTTTATTGTATTTTACTTAATCAACCTACATACATTCAATCTATACCAACAAAATTGAATTTTAATGGGTTAAATCAAATAAAATACAGGATGATTGTAGCTCTTTACTGCCACCCTGTGTTCAGCATCTCTCTCTCTCTCTCTCTCTGAAAAAAAACTGAATTTAAAACATTGAACATTGCTTTATGTGTGTGTGACGGGGTGTGTTTTTGGGCGGCGAGTGAGTGTGTTCTCTCTCCCTCTCTCTCTCTCTCTCTCTCTCTCTCTCTCTCTCTCTCTCTCTCTCTCTCTCTCAATTCAATTCAATTCAATTCAAATTGCTTTATTGGCATGACTGTATATATTACAATATTGCCAAAGCTTGGAATACATAGGAAAATTATAAAGACATCAAAATACTTGAATATTATAACATAAATTAAATTTAAATGTACAAATTAAATTAATTGTACAAGTGAACAGTGTAACAGATTAGAATATCTGTGAACAATTTGATACCACAGTGTTTTAACATACATAAACACACACACATTACTGAAGTCACTGTGGTGGGCAGTAGGGAAACACCCTGAGGTCACACACACACACACACACACACACACACACACACACACACACATTCACCTGCTGTCTCTCAGGCTGTGGCACACACACACACACACACACACACACATTCACCTGCTGTCTCTCAGGCTGTGGCACACACACACACACACACACACACACACACACACACACACACACACATTCACCTGCTGTCTCTCAGGCTGTGGCACACACACACACACACACACACACACACACACACATTCACCTGCTGTCTCTCAGGCTGTGGCACACACACACATACACACACATACACACACACACACACACACACACACACACACACACACACACACACACACGTATCTGGCAGCCAGTGTTGCGGTCGGTCCCTCTCCTAGTAAGATCTTTATCTGTTCTACTTCAGTCATGGCTGTAAAGCCCTGTATTACGTTATTAAGTTTATTGAAGTAGAGGTCTCTGACTGAGCTGTATCTGTGACAGTGGAGGAGGAAGTGTGTCTCTGTCTCGACCTCTCCTGTCCTACACTGAACACACACCCTTTGCTCTCGGGGTAACCAGCTCTTTCTGTGTCTGCCGGTCTCGATGGCGAGACTGTGTTCACTCAGCCTGTACTTGCTCAGGATCACACACACACACACACACACACACACACACACACACACACACACACACTCAGCCTGTACTTGCTCAGGATCACACACACACACACACACACACACACACACACACACACACACACACACACACACACACACACACACACTCAGCCTGTACTTGCTCAGGATCACACACACATACACACACACACACACACACACACACACACACACACACTCAGCCTGTACTTGCTCAGGATCACACACACACACACACACACACACACACACACACACACACACACACACACACACACACACACTCACACACACACACAC
>JARWKJ010000022.1:35708846-35823846 GCA_029959095.1 Rhinichthys osculus | reverse complement strand
CTGCCAATCCCCTGGACGAAGTGGCGTGGAGAGGGTGGAATCCAAGGTTTTATCCTCTCCACAATCAAATCGATAGCAGGTAACAGGAGTGTGCAATCTCCCACGCCCTCCTGAAGAACACCGCCCCCAGCAGGCGAGCAAGGGAAACGCAGGGTCGTAACACCTCCCTACAAAAAAAAAGATTCGGCAAAGAATCTAAAACACAAAACAAAGGGAAAAAAACAGTTAAGCACTACCCAGAACAAACACAATAAAAGTTCTGGTGATCTAGAGGTACGTCGTCTTCTCTTCATCCCTCAACACCTCTGGGCCCTAGAGATGCAAAGAAAAGAATGGACAATACAAAAATTACGTTACACTCTAGACAGTGCGTCAGCTATAACGTTGTCTTTTCCTCGAATATGTTTGATCTCGAGATGGAAAGGTTGTAAGATAAGACTCCATCGCATGAGTCGCTGATTTCTATTTCTCATCCGATTCAAAAAGACCAAAGGATTATGATCCGTATAGATAATAATCGGTGCAGCAATTGATCCTAGATATATTTCAAAATGTTGAACAGCCAACACTAGCGCAAGAGCTTCTTTCTCAATGGTAGAATATACCTGTTGATGTCGGTTAAGTTTCTTAGAAAAGTAACTTACAGGATGTTGAGCCTGGTTCGAGTCCTCCTGCAGGAGAACAGCACCCGTACCACAAGCACTTGCATCTATTGCAAGAATAAAAGGCTTGGCAAAGTTTGGAGCTGTTAAAACAGGGGCACACGCCAGCAAAGCCTTACAATTTTCGAAAGCTTGCTGACAAGGTTCAGTCCACTGGAAAGACAACTTCGGACTCAATAAATCGGTAAGAGGTGAAACTACGCTGGCAAAATTTTCGCAAAAACTCCGATAATATCCCACCATTCCAAGGAACCGTCGGAGTTCACGACGAGTGGTGGGAGCGGGAAAATTACAGATAGCTTCGACCTTAGTCTCAATGGGTCTTACACAACCATTTCCCACTATCTTTCCTAAATAGGTAACGGTTGCCTTCGCGAATTCGGACTTAGCGAGATTAACCGTAAGATTAGCTTTGGCTAAACGAGAAAACAGTTCTTTGATCTGGTCAAGATGTTCAGACCAAGATGAACTATACAACACAATGTCGTCAAGATATCCCTCACATCCTGACATTCCATACAGTATACGGTTTACGAGTCGCTGAAAAGTCGCAGGTGCATTTCGAACCCCGAAAGGCATAACCGTATACTGTAGGAAAGCATCAGGCGTAACGAAAGCAGATAATTCCTTCGCCCGACTAGTCAAAGGCACCTGCCAATACCCCTTCAAGAGGTCGAATTTGCTGACATAACAGGCAGAGCCAACATGATCGATGCAATCATCAATTCGAGGTAACGGGAAGCAGTCCGGCTTTGTCAGATTATTAAGTTTCCGATAATCTGTGCAGAAGCGATATGAGCCATCAGGTTTATTTACTAAAACACAAGGAGAACTCCACGAACTGAAACTAGATTCAGCCAGATTATGAGCAAGCAGATAATTCACCTCTTGTTTCAGCAAATCTCTTTTAATAGGATTGACTCGATAGGCGTTCTGTTTAACGGGACATGAGGTTCCTACATCTATATCATGTTCTATGATAGAGGTGCGACCAGGAACATCAAGAAAAAGAGAGGGAAATGATACCACCAACTCAGTGACATCACTCCTCTCTTTCTCCGTCAAATAAGAAAGATGAGAGGACAGGTTAAAAAGAATCTCAGAGTTTTTAAGTCGCCCGTCAACTTTTTCTCGAGAAAGAAAACCCTCGTCCTCATCAGCATTCTCCAAAGAATACCCACTCGTTTTGTGAGAGAGAGGAGATGATTCTGAAAGAGAGTCACAAATGTTTACCACATTAACAGTAACAGAATGAACTGGAGCTGTATACAATTTCAACAGGTCACTGTGACAAACTTGTACATTTTTCCTCCGGTCAGGAGTATTCAACAGATAATTGTTAATCAGAAAGACGTTTAACTACACTGTAAGGGCCTGTAAATTTAGCTTGGAACGGATTAGCAGGTAGGGACAGCAAAGCGAGTACTTGATCACCCACCTGAAATTCTCTTAATTTAGCTTTCTTGTCAAAGCGTTGTTGCATTTTTATTTGAGACTTACTCAATTTCTTTTTAGCAAGAGCTCGTGCCTCATATAATCTACGCCGGAATCCACTCACATAATCTGAAATATTTCCAGAAGGTTTAGACATACGCCACTCCTCAGCTAACACAGCCGTAGGTCCTCTCACTACATGTCCGAACACTAATTCATTCGGGCTAAACCCAAGACTTTCTTGGATTACCTCACGTATCGCTAATAACATCCACGGCAGACCTTCTTCCCAATCCGCATCGAGTTCCACACAATATGACCTTAATAGGGACTTCAGGGTTTGATGAAACCTCTCAAGGACTCCTTGACTCTGCGGATGATAAGCGCTAGAAATATTGTGGTTTACTCGAAGTTGACGCAGGGCTTTTGAGAACTGTTTCGACATGAAGTTCGAACCCTGATCGGATGACTTTAGGAATTCCAAAGGTCGACATGAAATTAGTGAGGGCCTTCAAGACAGATTTAGTAGTAATGGACCTTAACGGATAAGCAGCCGGATAACGAGTAGTCTGACACATAACGGTTAAAAGGTATTGGTGACCAGTCTTGGACCGAGGCAAAGGACCAACACAGTCAACTACCAAATGTTCAAAAGGAGTGGACACGACGGAAATAGGTTGCAACGGAGCAACAGGAACTTTTTGGTTTGGCTTACTGGTGATCTGGCATGTATGACAAGATTGAATATGTTTTGCCACATCTTGTTTCACCTTCGGCCAATAGAACTGTCGTAAGACCCGATCATACGTTTTACGAACTCCGGTATGGCCAGCAAGTCCCTGATGAGCTAAATGCAACACAGAGTCCCTCATTGTAAAAGGAACCACAATCTGAGTTTTAGGTTCTAGAGAAACATCTTTACGCAGGACCACTGTCCGACAAAGCAACCCATCTTCAAGAAAGTACGAAGAGGAGAGAGGATCAGAACACTTCTTAGACCCTACTGCAGAAAATAAAGGTCTAAGACTGTCATCACTTTGTTGAGCTCGAATTAAATCCTCTCGAGAAATCTGCAACAAAGAAGCCAAAGAGTAGTCATCACCATCAGAGAGATCAACATTTTTTTTCTCAGGAGTGGACAGAACCTGAGATGTATCCGCAGAGTCACTTTGCAGCGCTGTCGAATCTCTCTGGTCAGAAGACAACGAAGAGCAGGACTTCAGGTCTCTTTGCCCAAGACATTTAGACACATCAGATCCTGACTCACCTGTATTAACAGTATAAAAGAAGGTGTCATGCAGTGGAACTTCAACTTGACTTTCAGATAATGATTTCGCCATTGATCGAGTAACTGCACATGCTGGAAACAAATCAGGAAATTCTTTGCCATTTCCAACATCAGTTTTACTAGGTATTGAGGCTATTATGGGAGGAGCGGCCACATCACTCCGTCCCCAAACATTCCCACCAGCTAAATCATTTCCCAGAATAAATGTAATCCCAGGCACTGGCAGTGCAGCACGAACACCAACTACTACTTCACCAGATACAACGGCAGAGGAAAGATGGATGCGATGCAAAGGCACTTCAACGAACCTCATCTCAAAACCTCGCACTAGTACATGAGTTCCAGTAGCGGTTTCAGAAGTCAAGGGTAAAATTCCCTCTAACAGAAACGACTGCGCAGCCCCTGTATCTCGAAGAAGACGCACTGGCACCGTTTCATTTGAACCAGGCAATGACACATTTCCCTCAGTGATAAAGGGTGTATAATCAACAGAAGTTATACCCTGATTAACAAATTTATCACTAGAACCAGATAAATGACAATCTTTCTCATCACAAATGTCAACAGTAACTGGTAAGGTAGAAACCAAAGCAACAGATTTCGACAATCTCTCTTTCTTCTTGAGTATCTGACAGTCAGATATTTTATGACCAGGCTTTTTACAATAAAAGCAAACCATGTCTCGTGAGAGTACAGGTTTACTAAAATATTCAGCATCTGTCGACTGAATATTCCTACTCAACACAGGAGACTTTGTCTTAGGTTGAAAACAAGACTTAGACGTACTCATATTGTGAGTTTTAATACCAACGGAACTGAATGACCCATGATGGGTTAACACAAATTCATCAGCCAAGATAGCGGCTTCAGAAAGTGTATTCACCTTGTGTTCAGTGAGATGTGTAGCTACAACATGAGGAACACAATGTTTGAACTCCTCTAAGAGTACTAATTCCCTTAACTGCTCTTTAGTTGTAACTTTCATTGAAGTGCACCAACGATCAAATAAGTTCTCTTTTTCTCTGGCAAATTCAACATGAGTACATTCATCAGCTTTACTCAAAGTCCTAAATTTCTGACGATATGCCTCAGGCACGAGTTCATATGCATGTAACACAGCAGATTTCACAACATCATACTCACCACTCTGTTCCAATGAGAGTGCTGAATAAACTTCCTGAGCTTTACCTGTGAACACACACTGTAATAATAAAGTCCAAAAGCTTTTCGGCCATTTCATGGATAAAGCAACACGTTCAAAGTGATAGAAATATTTATCCACTTCCTTTTCAGAAAATGGCGGCACTAATCTCATATTTCTGTGAACATCAAACACAGGTTCACCTGCATTTGCATGCTGTTGTGGAACAGGAGGCACATTCGCTTGTGAAGCTTCAGCTGTCTTTGCTGCTAATTCTAACTCCAACTTTTTGATCTCAAATGCTCTCTCGTCACGTTCCCTCTCTAACTGAAGCGTTCTCTCTTCTAAATCAAGCTCCATTCTTCGCATAGCTAACTGATGATTTAATTTCCTCTCTTCAAATTCTCTTTCTACCGCTCGCTCTTTCATAGCGCGATCATCTCGTTCAGCACGAATTTTCGCGGCATCTAAACACAATTGCTTCTCTTGCAAAGACAATTCTGGAAATTTCGTCTCACTTTCACTATAAACCTCAGCAGGAGTAGACACAAACGATTCACTGGGAGTAATTAACTCAGTGCTTACCTCTATAACTCCTCTATCAACAAGTGACCGCTTTAGAGTAGTCACCATTGTTTCCTTCAGCCTCTTCTCTTGAGAAGTAAAATCGACACTGAAGCGTTCGGCGATTTGCACCAACTGCTCCTTTGTACAACTCTCAAGCAAAGCTTCTGATGGACACGCAAAGAAATCTTCTATCACCGAAGACATTTTGTTCGTATATGTATACGCACAATCACAAAACGAGACCACTAACTACCACACGTGAAACGCTGTTTACCCGAAATACAACTCCCATAAGCCACTACTTCAAAACACTACGTCACTGTATTACGCAACGCATGCTCATTCAAAAAACTTCTAAAGACTTCCCACAAGTCAAAACACAGTGTACGCGCGAAAATAAACCGCACTATACACAAAAGCGACAATTTATCCTCATTTATTTTTGCAAAATGGATTTACCGTTTATAATATGAGAAACTCTAGCTCCTAACTCAGAAAAACACTAACTAAATCCTACCTGGTCTTCAGAGATGTACCGGGCTCGAGGCGACATTAAACGCTGAACTCCGTGACAATCAGTCAAACTGAAAGTCCGGAAGCGTACCCCCTACAGAGAGTTAATCTCCACCCAGGATAACCTCCAAAAACAAGAAAGGCAAAATAACAAAACAAAACAACAAACAGTGCTCCGACGGAAGGATTGCATTCACAATCCAGCTGGAAACACTCTAACTCACCAGAGTTCTCATTTATAAAGGAATCCATTCACAAAAATATACACACATACAACCCATACTTACCAACGTTTCCTACCCCCATAGGATCGCGGACGAGACTCCAATTTATGTTACGGCCAGCTCGTTTCGACCGTACATAAAGGGACACAAGTACAAGAAAATTACTTGCAAGAAGTTTTATTAACTTACAACAAAAGTGTAAACAACTTAAGAACAAAGTCTAGGGTTCAAAATCATAAGGGGACAAAATCATAATCCAGATGGGGAATAAGAAAAAGGTTGGTATGGTCTGTAAACAAATATAAATGTCGCAAGAACAAGTGACTCCTCCAGAGGCTGCCAATCCCCTGGACGAAGTGGCGTGGAGAGGGTGGAATCCAAGGTTTTATCCTCTCCACAATCAAATTGAAAGCAGGTAACAGGAGTGTGCAATCTCCCACGCCCTCCTGAAGAACACCGCCCCCAGCAGGCGAGCAAGGGAAACGCGGGGTCGTAACAGTGTGTGTGTGTGTGTGTTTCTCTCAGCCTCATGTGAGTGTGTGTGTGTTTCTCTCAGCCTCATGTGAGTGTGTGTGTGTTTCTCTCAGCCTTATGTGAGTGTGTGTGTGTGTGTGTGTTTCTCTCAGCCTCGGGCTCCATGGACGCGTGTGTCATGATCTGGAACATGAAGCCTCAGGCGAGGGCCTACAGGTTTGTGGGACACAAGGATGCGGTGACGAGTGTTGAGTTCTCTCCCTCCGGTCATCTACTGGCCTCAGCCTCCCGAGACAAGACGGTGCGGCTCTGGGTGCCCAGCGTGTGAGTCTCAATATATCTCAATGTATCTCAATATAATCTCAATATAATCCCAATATAATCTCAATATATCTCAATATAATCTCAATATAATCCCAATATAATCTCAATATAATCCCAATATAATCTCAATATAATCTCAATATAATCCCAATATAATCCCAATATATCTCAATATAATATCAATATAATCCCAATATATCTCAATATATCTCAATATAATCTCAATATAATCCCAATATAATTTCAATGTAATCTCAATATAATGTCAATATAATCTCAATATAATCCCAATATATCTCAATATAATCTCAATATAATCCCAATATATCTCAATATAATCTCAATATAATCTCAATATAATCCCAATTTATCTCAATATAATCTCAATATAATCCCAATATATCTCAATATAATCTCAATATAATCTCAATATAATCCCAATATATCTCAATATAATATCAATATAATCCCAATATATCTCAATATATCTCAATATAATCTCAATATAATCCCAATATAATTTCAATGTAATCTCAATATAATGTCAATATAATCTCAATATAATCTCAATATAATCCCAATATAATCTCAATATAATCTCAATATAATCTCAATATAATCCCAATTTATCTCAATATAATCTCAATATAATCCCAATATATCTCAATATGATCTCAATATAATCTCAATATAATCCCAATATATCTCAATATAATCTCAATATATCTCAACATAATCTCAACATAGTCTCAACATAATCTCAATATATCTCAATATAATCTCAATATAATCTCAATATAATCCCAATATATCTCAATATAATCTCAATATATCTCAACATAATCTCAACATAATCTCAATAGAGGGAATGCATTAACGTCACTTACCCGCCGGAACACGCCCCCCTCAGCGGGACTGAGTGGCAGAAGAGCTGCTGCGTGACTGGAGTTAATAGGGGAAACTGCGTTAACGCGAGTAAAACAAACTATTATCAGTTTAAACTAAAAGTTGGACTCGATATAGTGTTCCTTACAACTTATCAAAGATCGAGTGATCCATGGATATTGACATGCAGCCAGGAATCGTGTTTCCTGACATTTATATGTGCCTGATTTCGTCGCCGGGGAAATAAATGAAGACAATTTGCCTGTAAACGTTTTATATAAATACAATATAGATAGGTCTAAATCCGAGTGATCACTTACATTAATGTTATACTGTATATCATCATATCGTCCAGCCCTAAAACTTGTATAGTTTTTTGTCAGTTTATTTAAAAACATCCAATTATGCAGAATATAGTCTGTTCTGTAGCTTTTTGCAGTCTGTAAAAATATACAGTACCTCAGATTTCTGGTCAAATCTAGTTGTACAGTCAATCGCAAAGCTCTTTCCCGTTTTAGATGTGTTTTGTGTGATTTTCACGGCATTCACGCTGAAAACAAATGCAGCCGCTCAGTCTTTTTGCCACTTGTGGGCGTGACCGCATTCACTCCGGCCGACGGTGACGTCATGCGCATACCCTCTATATATCTCAATATAATCTCAACATAATCTCAACATAATCTCAACATAGTCTCAACATAATCTCAATATATCTCAATATAATCTCAATATATCTCAATATAATCTCAACATAATCTCAACATAGTCTCAATATAATCCCAATTTATCTCAATATAATCTCAATATAATCCCAATATATCTCAATATAATCTCAATATAATCTCAATATAATCCCAATATATCTCAATATATCTCAATATAATCTCAATATAATCTCAATATAATCCCAATTTATCTCAATATAATCTCAATATAATCCCAATATATCTCAATATAATCTCAATATAATCTCAATATAATCCCAATATATCTCAATATATCTCAATATAATCTCAATATAATCTCAATATAATCCCAATATATCTCAACATAATCTCAACATAATCTCAATATATCTCAATATAATCTCAATATAATCCCAATATATCTCAATATAATCTCAATATAATCCCAATATATCTCAACATAATCTCAACATAATCTCAATATAATCCCAATATATCTCAACATAATCTCAACATAATCTCAACATAATCTCAATATATCTCAACATAATCTCAATATATCTCAATATAATCTCAATATAATCCCAATATATCTCAATATAATCTCAATATAATCCCAATATATCTCAACATAATCTCAACATAATCTCAATATAATCCCAATATATCTCAACATAATCTCAACATAATCTCAACATAATCTCAATATAATCTCAATATAATCTCAATATAATCCCAATATATCTCAACATAATCTCAACATAATCTCAACATAATCTCAATATATCTCAATATAATCTCATATACCCTCCGGTCCAACTCATGATCCAATATGTTCATGTCAACAGGCAAAAAGTCTATTAATAATGTCAAATCTGTCTGGTGCTGAAGTCTGTTCTCAGACAGGTTTCCTGAAGTGTCAGACAGTCTCGTCTAGGGAGGGGCATTTTACAGAAATATGGTATTCGGATATTCGTGTATTTCGTTATTATTCAGTGGTTTCTCTGAATCCTGCAGGGCTGGACTGAATCATGTAGTGTGTGTGTGTGTGTGTGCGTGCCTCAAACATGCGCATGTCTTGCCTTTAAACACGTTTAGTTTCCTGTTGTAGTTTCATGGCATTTCCACACGAGTCCCTGTAATGTTTAGATTATACGGATCATCTTTATGAGGCTCATATGCTCTTCAAGCCTTCTGTTCTGCCAGTGACTAATGCTCCCATAAGCCTCTTCCCTCAGCCGTGAGATGTGCATGTGGGTGTTGGGACAGAAATAACTGATAATGATCATGTTGTCTGAGTCTCATCATCTGTCTGATGCTTTACACTGAGATCCGCCTCCAGAAACACTGGAGATCTGGACCAGATCTGAAGATCATCTTGAGCTCCTTATTTATTAACACAACAGTTTTCATAATGAGTAACATGAGCTAATTTCATTAGTTCCCTAGACAATCTCAAATGTATCTTTTGTAACACTATAAATGTCTTTAATGTCATTTTTGATCAGTTTAATGCGTCCTTGATGAATACAAACAATCTTAGCCCAGAGTTTTGAATGATAGTGTTTTGATATATTAATCAAAAGCTAATAGACATTGGGAAACCGAAGAAAGCTTCTTTATAGAAGGAAAACTATAGGAAGCGTGTGTTTTGATGTGATGTGAAGTGTGTGTGTGTGTGTGTGTGTGTGTGTTGTGTTCAGGAATGGCGAGTCCTCAGTGTTCAGGGCTCATACAGGAGTGTGTGTGTGTGTGTTGTGTTCAGGAAAGGCGAGTCCTCAGTGTTCAGGGCTCATACAGGAGTGTGTGTGTGTGTTGTGTTCAGGAAAGGCGAGTCCTCAGTGTTCAGGGCTCATACAGGAGTGTGTGTGTGTGTGTGTTGTGTTCAGGAAAGGCGAGTCCTCAGTGTTCAGGGCTCATACAGGAGTGTGTGTGTGTGTGTGTTGTGTTCAGGAAAGGTGAGTCCTCAGTGTTCAGGGCTCATACAGGAGTGTGTGTGTGTGTGTGTTGTGTTCAGGAAAGGCGAGTCCTCAGTGTTCAGGGCTCATACGGGGACGGTGCGCAGCGTGAGCTTCTCCAGTGATGGTCAGACACTCGTCACCGCGTCTGATGACAAGAGCATCAAAGTCTGGACCGTCCATCGCCAGAAGTTCCTCTTCTCGCTCAACCAGCACATCAACTGGGTGCGCTGCGCCAGGTACTGTTCACTAATCACTGTTCACTAATCACTGGTCACTAATCACTGGTCACTAATCACTGGTCACTAATCACTGGTCACTAATCACTAACTCACGGTCACAGAGTAATACTGGGAACAGATCAGTGTGTGAACCACATTCAGCTAACCCTAACCCATCTCATTTATACTACTATATTTTATATCTGACCACAATGTCTGACTGGAAAAAATATGATTTGTGCGTCTTAAGTCACGCCACAAAAAGCTTTTTTATATTGTTTTTAGACAAATTATCACTGGAAGCACATTATAGTAAGGTCTCATCTTAGCTAAAATGAGGAATATACGTGATCTGACATGTTCTAATGTGATCTTACGTATTCTGCCGTGTTCTGGTGTGTTCTGACTGACGTGTTCTGCCGTGATCTGACTGACGTGTTCTGCCGTGATCTGACTGACGTGTTCTGACGTGTTCTGACTGACGTGTTCTGCCGTGTTCTGACTGCCGTGTTCTGCCGTGTTCTGACTGACGTGTTCTGCCGTGTTCTGACTGACGTGTTCTGCCGTGATCTGACTGACGTGTTCTGCCGTGATCTGACTGACGTGTTCTGACGTGTTCTGACTGCCGTGTTCTGCCGTGTTCTGACTGCCGTGTTCTGCCGTGTTCTGACTGACGTGTTCTGCCGTGTTCTGACTGACGTGTTCTGACGTGTTCTGACTGACGTGTTCTGACTGACGTGTTCTGACTGACGTGTTCTGCCGTGTTCTGACTGACGTGTTCTGCCGTGATCTGACGTGTTCTGACTGACGTGTTCTGGTGTGATCTGACTGCCGTGTTCTGACGTGTTCTGACTGACGTGTTCTGCCGTGTTCTGACTGACGTGTTCTGCCGTGATCTGACTGACGTGTTCTGCCGTGTTCTGACTGACGTGTTCTGACGTGTTCTGACTGACGTGTTCTGCCGTGATCTGACTGCCGTGTTCTGACGTGTTCTGACTGACGTGTTCTGCCGTGTTCTGACTGACGTGTTCTGCCGTGATCTGACTGACGTGTTCTGCCGTGTTCTGACTGCCGTGTTCTGACGTGTTCTGACTGACGTGTTCTGACGTGTTCTGACTGACGTGTTCTGCCGTGATCTGACTGCCGTGTTCTGACGTGTTCTGACTGACGTGTTCTGACGTGTTCTGACTGACGTATTCTGCCGTGATCTGACTGACGTGTTCTGCCGTGATCTGACTGACGTGTTCTGACGTGTTCTGACTGACGTGTTCTGGCGTGTTCTGACTGACGTGTTCTGCCGTGTTCTGACTGCCGTGTTCTGCCGTGTTCTGACTGACGTGTTCTGCCGTGTTCTGACTGACGTGTTCTGCCGTGTTCTGACTGCCGTGTTCTGCCGTGATCTGACTGACGTGTTCTGCCGTGATCTGACTGACGTGTTCTGACGTGTTCTGACTGACGTGTTCTGCCGTGTTCTGACTGACGTGTTCTGCCGTGATCTGACTGACGTGTTCTGCCGTGTTCTGACTGACGTGTTCTGCCGTGTTCTGACTGCCGTGTTCTGCCGTGATCTGACTGACGTGTTCTGACGTGTTCTGACTGACGTGTTCTGCCGTGTTCTGACTGACGTGTTCTGCCGTGATCTGACTGACGTGTTCTGCCGTGTTCTGACTGACGTGTTCTGCCGTGTTCTGACTGACGTGTTCTGCCGTGTTCTGACTGACGTGTTCTGCCGTGATCTGACTGACGTGTTCTGCCGTGTTCTGACTGACGTGTTCTGACGTGTTCTGACTGACGTGTTCTGACTGACGTGTTCTGCCATGATCTGACTGACGTGTTCTGACGTGTTCTGACTAACGTGTTCTGGCATGTTCTGACTGACGTGTTCTGCCGTGATCTGACTGACGTGTTCTGACGTGTTCTGACTGACGTGTTCTGCCGTGTTCTGACTGACGTGTTCTGCCGTGATCTGACTGACGTGTTCTGCCATGTTCTGACTGACGTGTTCTGCCGTGTTCTGACTGACGTGTTCTGACGTGTTCTGACTGACGTGTTCTGACGTGTTCTGACTGACGTGTTCTGCCGTGATCTGACTGACGTGTTCTGCCATGATCTGACTGACGTGTTCTGCCGTGTTCTGACTGACGTGTTCTGCCGTGTTCTGACTGACGTGTTCTGCCGTGATCTGACTGACGTGTTCTGCCGTGTTCTGACTGCCGTGTTCTGCCGTGTTCTGACTGCCGTGTTCTGCCGTGTTCTGACTGCCGTGTTCTGCCGTGTTCTGACTGACGTGTTCTGCCGTGTTCTGACTGACGTGTTCTGCCGTGTTCTGACTGACGTGTTCTGCCGTGATCTGACTGACGTGTTCTGCCGTGTTCTGACTGACGTGTTCTGCCGTGTTCTGACTGACGTGTTCTGCCGTGTTCTGACTGACGTGTTCTGCCGTGTTCTGACTGACGTGTTCTGCCGTGATCTGACTGACGTGTTCTGCCGTGATCTGACTGACGTGTTCTGCCGTGTTCTGACTGACGTGTTCTGGCGTGATCTGACGTATTCTGCCGTGTTCTGACTGACGTGATTTGACGTGATCTGACGTGTTCTGCCGTGTTCTGACTGACGTGTTCTGCCGTGTTCTGACTGACGTGTTCTGCCGTGTTCTGACTGACGTGTTCTGACGTGTTCTGCCGTGTTCTGACTGACGTGTTCTGCCATGTTCTGACTGACGTGTTCTGCCGTGTTCTGACTGACGTGTTCTGCCGTGTTCTGACTAACGTGTTCTGCCGTGATCTGACTGACGTGTTCTGACGTGTTCTGACTGACGTGTTCTGGCGTGTTCTGACTGACGTGTTCTGCCGTGATCTGACTGACGTGTTCTGACGTGTTCTGACTGACGTGTTCTGCCGTGATCTGACTGACGTGTTCTGCCGTGTTCTGACTGACGTGTTCTGCCGTGTTCTGACTGACGTGTTCTGCCGTGTTCTGACTGACGTGTTCTGCCGTGTTCTGACTGACGTGTTCTGCCGTGTTCTGACTGCCGTGTTCTGCCGTGTTCTGACTGACGTGTTCTGGCGTGTTCTGACTGACGTGTTCTGGCGTGATCTGACGTATTCTGCCGTGTTCTGACTGACGTGATTTGACGTGATCTGACGTGTTCTGCCGTGTTCTGACTGACGTGTTCTGCCGTGTTCTGACTGACGTGTTCTGCCGTGTTCTGACTGACGTGTTCTGACGTGTTCTGCCGTGTTCTGACTGACGTGTTCTACCATGTTCTGACTGACGTGTTCTGCCGTGTTCTGACTGACGTGTTCTGCCGTGTCCTGACTAACGTGTTCTGCCGTGATCTGACTGACGTGTTCTGATGTGTTCTGACTGACGTGTTCTGGCGTGTTCTGACTGACGTGTTCTGCCGTGATCTGACTGACGTGTTCTGACGTGTTCTGACTGACGTGTTCTGCCGTGATCTGACTGACGTGTTCTGCCGTGTTCTGACTGACGTGTTCTGCCGTGTTCTGACTGACGTGTTCTGCCGTGTTCTGACTGACGTGTTCTGCCGTGTTCTGACTGACGTGTTCTGCTGTGTTCTGACTGCCGTGTTCTGCCGTGTTCTGACTGACGTGTTCTGGCGTGTTCTGACTGACGTGTTCTGCCGTGTTCTGACTGCCGTGTTCTGCCGTGTTCTGACTGCCGTGTTCTGCCGTGTTCTGACTGCCGTGTTCTGACTGCCGTGTTCTGCCGTGTTCTGACTGCCGTGTTCTGCCGTGTTCTGACTGACGTGTTCTGCCGTTTTCTGACTGCCGTGTTCTGCCGTGATCTGACTGACGTGTTCTGCCGTGTTCTGACTGACGTGTTCTGCCGTGTTCTGACTGACGTGTTCTGCCGTGATCTGACTGACGTGTTCTGCCGTGTTCTGACTGACGTGTTCTGCCGTGTTCTGACTGACGTGTTCTGCCGTGTTCTGACTGACGTGTTCTGCCGTGATCTGACTGACGTGTTCTGCCGTGTTCTGACTGACGTGTTCTGCCGAGTTCTGACTGACGTGTTCTGCCGTGATCTGACTGACGTGTTCTGCCGTGTTCTGACTGACGTGTTCTGCCGTGTTCTGACTGACGTGTTCTGACGTGTTCTGACTGACGTGTTCTGACTGACGTGTTCTGACTGCCGTGTTCTGCCGTGTTCTGACTGACGTGTTCTGCCGTGTTCTGCCGTGTTCTGACTGACGTGTTCTGACGTGTTCTGACTGACGTGTTCTGCCGTGATCTGACGTGTTCTGACTGACGTGTTCTGGTGTGATCTGACTGCCGTGTTCTGACGTGTTCTGACTGACGTGTTCTGCCGTGTTCTGACTGACGTGTTCTGCCGTGATCTGACTGACGTGTTCTGCCGTGTTCTGACTGACATGTTCTGACGTGTTCTGCCGTGATCTGACTGCCGTGTTCTGCCGTGATCTGACTGCCGTGTTCTGCTGTGATCTGACTGCCGTGTTCTGCCGTGATCTGACTGCCGTGTTCTGCCGTGATCTGACTGACGTGTTCTGACGTGTTCTGACTGACGTGTTCTGCCGTGTTCTGACTGACGTGTTCTGCCGTGATCTGACTGACGTGTTCTGCCGTGATCTGACTGACGTGTTCTGACGTGTTCTGCCGTGTTCTGACTGCCGTGTTCTGCCGTGTTCTGACTGACGTGTTCTGCCGTGTTCTGACTGACGTGTTCTGCCGTGTTCTGACTGCCGTGTTCTGCCGTGATCTGACTGACGTGTTCTGCCGTGATCTGACTGACGTGTTCTGACGTGTTCTGACTGACGTGTTCTGACTGACGTGTTCTGCCGTGATCTGACTGACGTGTTCTGCCGTGTTCTGACTGACGTGTTCTGCCGTGTTCTGACTGCCGTGTTCTGCCGTGATCTGACTGACGTGTTCTGACGTGTTCTGACTGACGTGTTCTGCCGTGTTCTGACTGACGTGTTCTGACGTGATCTGACTGACGTGTTCTGCCGTGATCTGACTGACGTGTTCTGCCGTGTTCTGACTGACGTGTTCTGACGTGTTCTGCCGTGATCTGACTGCCGTGTTCTGCCGTGATCTGACTGACGTGTTCTGCCGTGATCTGACTGACGTGTTCTGACGTGTTCTGACTGACGTGTTCTGCCGTGTTCTGACTGACGTGTTCTGCCGTGATCTGACTGACGTGTTCTGCCGTGATCTGACTGACGTGTTCTGACGTGTTCTGACGTGTTCTGCCGTGTTCTGCCGTGTTCTGACTGCCGTGTTCTGCCGTGTTCTGACTGACGTGTTCTGCCGTGTTCTGACTGCCGTGTTCTGCCGTGATCTGACTGACGTGTTCTGCCGTGATCTGACTGACGTGTTCTGACGTGTTCTGACTGACGTGTTCTGCCGTGTTCTGACTGACGTGTTCTGCCGTGATCTGACTGACGTGTTCTGCCGTGTTCTGACTGACGTGTTCTGCCGTGTTCTGACTGCCGTGTTCTGCCGTGATCTGACTGACGTGTTCTGATGTGTTCTGACTGACGTGTTCTGCCGTGTTCTGACTGACGTGTTCTGCCGTGATCTGACTGACGTGTTCTGCCGTGTTCTGACTGACGTGTTCTGCCATGTTCTGACTGACGTGTTCTGCCGTGTTCTGACTGACGTGTTCTGCCGTGATCTGACTGACGTGTTCTGGCGTGTTCTGACTGACGTGTTCTGACGTGTTCTGACGTGTTCTGACTGACGTGTTCTGACTGACGTGTTCTGACGTGTTCTGACTGACGTGTTCTGCCGTGTTCTGACTGACGTGTTCTGCCGTGTTCTGACTGACGTGTTCTGCCGTGTTCTGACTGACGTGTTCTGCCGTGATCTGACTGATGTGTTCTGCAGTGTTCTGACTGACGTGTTCTGCCGTGTTCTGACTGACGTGTTCTGCCGTGATCTGACTGACGTGTTCTGCCGTGTTCTGACTGACGTGTTCTGCCGTGATCTGACTGACGTGTTCTGACTGACGTGTTCTGCCGTGATCTGACGTGTTCTGCCGTGTTCTAACTGACGTGTTCTGCCGTGTTCTGACTGACGTGTTCTGACGTGTTCTGACTGGCGTGTTCTGGCGTGATCTGACGTGTTCTGCCGTGTTCTAACTGACGTGTTCTGGCGTGATCTGACGTATTCTGCCGTGTTCTGCCCTGTTCTGACCTGTTCTTGCGTGATCTGACGTATTCTGCCGTGTTCTGACTGACGTGTTCTGACGTGTTCTGACTGACGTGTTCTGGCGTGATCTGACGTATTCTGCCGTGTTCTGACGTGTTCTGACTGACGTGATTTGACGTGATCTGACTGACGTGTTCTGCCGTGTTCTAACTGACGTGATTTGACGTGTTCTGCCGTGTTCTGCCGTGTTCTGACTGACGTGTTCTGCCAAGTTCTGCCGTGTTCTGACTGACGTGTTCTGCCGTGTTCTGACTGACGTGTTCTGCCGTGTTCTAACTGACGTGATTTGACGTGTTCTGCCGTGTTCTGACTGACGTGTTCTGCCGTGTTGTAACTGACGTGATTTGACGTGTTCTGCCGTGTTCTGACTGACGTGTTCTAGCGTGATCTGACGTATTCTGCCGTGTTCTGACGTGTTCTGACTGACGTGATCTGACGTGTTCTGACTGACGTGTTCTGACGTGTTCTGCCGTGTTCTGCCGTGTTCTGACGTGTTCTGACTGACGTGATTTGACGTGATCTGACGTGTTCTGCCGTGTTCTGACTGACGTGTTCTGCCGTGTTCTAAGTGACGTGATTTGACGTGATTTGACGTGTTCTGCCGAGTTCTGACTGACGTGTTCTGACGTGATCTGACGTGTTCTGGCGTGTTCTGACTGACGTGTTCTGCCGTGTTCTAACTGACGTGATTTGACGTGTTCTGCCGTGTTCTGACTGACGTGTTCTGACTGACGTGATCTGCCGTGTTCTGACTGACGTGTTCTGGCGTGATCTGACGTATTCTGCCGTGTTCTGACGTGTTCTGACTGACGTGATTTGACGTGATCTGACGTGTTCTGGCGTGTTCTGACTGACGTGTTCTGCCGTGTTCTAACTGACGTAATTTGACGTGTTCTGCCGTGTTCTGACTGACGTGTTCTGACTGACGTGATCTGCCGTGTTCTGACTGACGTGTTCTGGCGTGATCTGACGTATTCTGCCGTGTTCTGACGTGTTCTGACTGACGTGATTTGACGTGATCTGACCTGTTCTGCCGTGTTCTGACTGACGTGATTTGACGTGTTCTGCCGTGTTCTGACTGACGCGTTCTGACGTGATCTGACGTATTCTGCCGTGTTCTGACTGACGTGTTCTGCCGTGTTCTAACTGACGTGATTTGACGTGATTTGACGTGTTCTGACGTGTTCTGACTGACATGTTCTGACGTGATCTGACGTGTTCTGGCGTGTTCTGACTGACATGATCTGATGTGTTCTGACAATAGTGTTCTGACGTGATCTGACATGTTCTAATGTGATCTGTCGTGATCTGACGTGTTCTGGCGTGTTCTGACTGACGTGTTCTGCCGTGTTCTAACTGACGTGATTTGACGTGTTCTGCCGTGTTCTGACTGACGTGTTCTGACTGACGTGATCTGCCGTGTTCTGACTGACGTGTTCTGGCGTGATCTGACGTATTCTGCCGTGTTCTGACGTGTTCTGACTGACGTGATTTGACGTGATCTGACCTGTTCTGCCGTGTTCTGACTGACGTGATTTGACGTGTTCTGCCGTGTTCTGACTGACGCGTTCTGACGTGATCTGACGTATTCTGCCGTGTTCTGACTGACGTGTTCTGCCGTGTTCTAACTGACGTGATTTGACGTGATTTGACGTGTTCTGGCGTGTTCTGACTGACATGTTCTGACGTGATCTGACGTGTTCTGGCGTGTTCTGACTGACATGATCTGATGTGTTCTGACAATAGTGTTCTGATGTGATCTGACATGTTCTAATGTGATCTGTCGTGATCTGACGTGTTCTGGCGTGTTCTGACTGACGTGTTCTGCCGTGTTCTAACTGACGTGATTTGACGTGTTCTGCCGTGTTCTGACTGACGTGTTCTGACTGACGTGATCTGCCGTGTTCTGACTGACGTGTTCTGGCGTGATCTGACGTATTCTGCCGTGTTCTGACGTGTTCTGACTGACGTGATTTGACGTGATCTGACGTGTTCTGCCGTGTTCTGACTGACGTGATTTGACGTGATTTGACGTGTTCTGCCGAGTTCTGACTGACGTGTTCTGACGTGATCTGACGTGTTCTGCCGTGTTCTAACTGACGTGTTCTGCCGTGTTCTGACTGACGTGTTCTGACGTGTTCTGACTGGCGTGTTCTGGCGTGATCTGACGTGTTCTGCCGTGTTCTAACTGACGTGTTCTGGCGTGATCTGACGTATTCTGCCGTGTTCTGCCGTGTTCTGACGTGTTCTTGCGTGATCTGACGTATTCTGCCGTGTTCTGCCGTGTTCTGACTGACGTGTTCTGACGTGTTCTGACGTGTTCTGACTGACGTGTTCTGGCGTGATCTGACGTATTCTGCCGTGTTCTGACGTGTTCTGACGTATTCTGCCGTGTTCTGACGTGTTCTGACTGACGTGATTTGACGTGATCTGACTGACGTGTTCTGCCGTGTTCTAACTGACGTGATTTGACGTGTTCTGCCGTGTTCTGACTGACGTGTTCTGCCGTGTTCTGCCGTGTTCTGACTGACGTGTTCTGCCGTGTTCTGACTGACGTGTTCTGCCGTGTTCTAACTGACGTGATTTGACGTGTTCTGCCGTGTTCTGCCGTGTTCTGACTGACGTGTTCTGCCGTGTTCTAACTGACGTGATTTGACGTGTTCTGCCGTGTTCTGACTGACGTGTTCTGGCGTGATCTGACGTATTCTGCCGTGTTCTGACGTGTTCTGACTGACGTGATCTGCCGTGTTCTGACTGACGTGTTCTGGCGTGATCTGACGTATTCTGCCGTGTTCTGACGTGTTCTGACTGACGTGATTTGACGTGATCTGACGTGTTCTGCCGTGTTCTGACTGACGTGATTTGACGTGATTTGACGTGTTCTGCCGAGTTCTGACTGACGTGTTCTGACGTGATCTGACGTGTTCTGCCGTGTTCTAACTGACGTGTTCTGCCGTGTTCTGACTGACGTGTTCTGACGTGTTCTGACTGGCGTGTTCTGGCGTGATCTGACGTGTTCTGCCGTGTTCTAACTGACGTGTTCTGGCGTGATCTGACGTATTCTGCCGTGTTCTGCCGTGTTCTGACGTGTTCTTGCGTGATCTGACGTATTCTGCCGTGTTCTGCCGTGTTCTAACTGACGTGTTCTGCCGTGTTCTGACTGACGTGTTCTGACGTGTTCTGACTGGCGTGTTCTGGCGTGTTCTGCCGTGTTCTGACTGACGTGTTCTGCCGTGTTCTGACTGACGTGTTCTGCCGTGTTCTAACTGACGTGATTTGACGTGTTCTGCCGTGTTCTGCCGTGTTCTGACTGACGTGTTCTGCCGTGTTCTAACTGACGTGATTTGACGTGTTCTGCCGTGTTCTGACTGACGTGTTCTGGCGTGATCTGACGTATTCTGCCGTGTTCTGACGTGTTCTGACTGACGTGATCTGACGTGTTCTGACTGACGTGTTCTGACGTGTTCTGCCGTGTTCTGACGTGTTCTGACGTGTTCTGACTGACGTGATTTGACGTGATCTGACGTGTTCTGCCGTGTTCTGACTGACGTGTTCTGCCGTGTTCTAAGTGACGTGATTTGACGTGATTTGACGTGTTCTGCCGAGTTCTGACTGACGTGTTCTGACGTGATCTGACGTGTTCTGGCGTGTTCTGACTGACGTGTTCTGCCGTGTTCTAACTGACGTGATTTGACGTGTTCTGCCGTGTTCTGACTGACGTGTTCTGACTGACGTGATCTGCCGTGTTCTGACTGACGTGTTCTGGCGTGATCTGACGTATTCTGCCGTGTTCTGCCGTGTTCTGACTGACGTGATTTGACGTGATCTGACGTGTTCTGGCGTGTTCTGACTGACGTGTTCTGCCGTGTTCTAACTGACGTGATTTGACGTGTTCTGCCGTGTTCTGACTGACGTGTTCTGACTGACGTGATCTGCCGTGTTTTGACTGACGTGTTCTGGCGTGATCTGACGTATTCTGCCGTGTTCTGACGTGTTCTGACTGACGTGATTTGACGTGATCTGACGTGTTCTGCCGTGTTCTGACTGACGTGATTTGACGTGTTCTGCCGTGTTCTGACTGACGCGTTCTGACGTGATCTGACGTATTCTGCCGTGTTCTGACTGACGTGTTCTGCCGTGTTCTAACTGACGTGATTTGACGTGATTTGACGTGTTCTGACGTGTTCTGACTGACATGTTCTGACGTGATCTGACGTGTTCTGGCGTGTTCTGACTGACATGATCTGATGTGTTCTGACAATAGTCTTCTGACGTGATCTGACATGTTCTAATGTGATCTGTCGTGATCTGACGTGTT
Organism: Rhinichthys osculus; assembly: GCA_029959095.1. NCBI lineage: Eukaryota > Metazoa > Chordata > Actinopteri > Cypriniformes > Leuciscidae > Rhinichthys > Rhinichthys osculus. Next base: position 35,802,957 of record JARWKJ010000022.1, on the reverse strand, counting down.
CTGGCGTGTTCTGACTGACGTGTTCTGCCGTGTTCTAACTGACGTAATTTGACGTGTTCTGCCGTGTTCTGACTGACGTGTTCTGACTGACGTGATCTGCCGTGTTCTGACTGACGTGTTCTGGCGTGATCTGACGTATTCTGCCGTGTTCTGACGTGTTCTGACTGACGTGATTTGACGTGATCTGACGTGTTCTGCCGTGTTCTGACTGACGTGATTTGACGTGATTTGACGTGTTCTGCCGAGTTCTGACTGACGTGTTCTGACGTGATCTGACGTGTTCTGGCGTGTTCTGACTGACGTGTTCTGCCGTGTTCTAACTGACGTGATTTGACGTGTTCTGCCGTGTTCTGACTGACGTGTTCTGACTGACGTGATCTGCCGTGTTCTGACTGACGTGTTCTGGCGTGATCTGACGTATTCTGCCGTGTTCTGACGTGTTCTGACTGACGTGATTTGACGTGATCTGACCTGTTCTGCCGTGTTCTGACTGACGTGATTTGACGTGTTCTGCCGTGTTCTGACTGACGCGTTCTGACGTGATCTGACGTATTCTGCCGTGTTCTGACTGACGTGTTCTGCCGTGTTCTAACTGACGTGATTTGACGTGATTTGACGTGTTCTGACGTGTTCTGACTGACATGTTCTGACGTGATCTGACGTGTTCTGGCGTGTTCTGACTGACATGATCTGATGTGTTCTGACAATAGTGTTCTGACGTGATCTGACATGTTCTAATGTGATCTGTCGTGATCTGACGTGTTCTGGCGTGTTCTGACTGACGTGTTCTGCCGTGTTCTAACTGACGTGATTTGACGTGTTCTGCCGTGTTCTGACTGACGTGTTCTGACTGACGTGATCTGCCGTGTTCTGACTGACGTGTTCTGGCGTGATCTGACGTATTCTGCCGTGTTCTGACGTGTTCTGACTGACGTGATTTGACGTGATCTGACGTGTTCTGGCATGTTCTGACTGATGTGATCTGAAATGTTCTGACGTGATCTGACGTGTTCTGAAGTGTTCTGGCGTGTTCTGACTGACGTGATCTGCCGTGTTCTGACGTGATCTGGCGTGATCTGACGTATTTTGCCGTGTTCTGACGTGTTCTGACGTGTTCTGACTGACGTGATTTGACGTGATCTGACGTGTTCTGCCGTGTTCTGACTGACGTGTTCTGCCGTGTTCTAACTGACGTGATTTGACGTGATTTGACGTGTTCTGCCGTGTTCTGACTGACGTGTTCTGGCGTGATCTGACGTATTCTGCCGTGTTCTGACGTGTTCTGACTGACGTGATTTGACGTGATCTCACGTGTTCTGCCTTGTTCTGACTGACGTGTTCTGCCGTGTTCTAACTGACGTGATTTGATGTGTTCTGCCGTGTTCTGACTGACGCGTTCTGACGTGATCTGACGTATTCTGCTGTGTTCTGACTGACGTGTTCTGCCGTGTTCTGACTGACGTGTTCTGACGTGATCTGACGTGTTCTGGCGTGTTCTGACTGACATGATCTGATGTGTTCTGACAATAGTGTTCTGACTCACGTATTCTGCCGTGTTCTGACTGACGTGTTCTGCCGTGTTCTGACTGACGTGTTCTGACGTGTTCTGCCGTGTTCTGACTGACGTGTTCTGACGTGTTCTGACGTGTTCTGACTGACGTGTTCTGACGTGATCTGACGTGTTCTGCCGTGTTCTGACTGACGTGTTCTGCCGTGTTCTGACTGACGTGTTCTGCCGTGATCTGAATGACGTGTTCTGCCGTGTTCTGACTGACGTATTCTGCCGTGTTCTGACTGCCGTGTTCTGCCGTGTTCTGACTGACGTGTTCTGACGTGATCTGCCGTGTTCTGACGTGATCTGGCGTGATCTGACGTATTCTGACGTATTCTGCCGTGTTCTGACGTGTTCTGACTGACGTGATTTGACGTGATCTGACGTGTTCTGCCGTGTTCTGACTGACGTGTTCTGCCGTGTTCTAAGTGACGTGATTTGACGTGATTTGACGTGTTCTGCCGTGTTCTGACTGACGCGTTCTGACGTGATCTGACGTATTCTGCCGTGTTCTGACTGACGTGTTCTGCCGTGTTCTGACTGACGTGTTCTGACGTGATCTGACGTGTTCTGGCGTGTTCTGACTGACATGATCTGATGTGTTCTGACAATAGTGTTCTGACGTGATCTGACGTGTTCTGAAGTGTTCTGGCATGTTCTGACTGATGTGATCTGAAATGTTCTGACGTGTTCTGAAGTGTTCTGGCATGTTCTGACTGATGTGATCTGAAATGTTCTGACGTGTTCTGAAGTGTTCTGGCGTGTTCTGACTGACGTGATCTGCCGTGTTCTGAAGTGTTCTGGCGTGATCTGACTGACGTGATCTGCCATGTTTTGCCGTGTTCTGACGTGATCTGGCGTGATCTGACGTGTTCTGAAGTGTTCTGGCGTGTTCTGACTGACGTGATCTGACGTGATCTGGCGTGATCTGGCGTGTTCTGCCATGTTTTGCCGTGTTCCGACATGTGACGTGTTCTGACGTGTGACGTGTTCTGGCGTGTTCTGACGCAGGGTCCGAAATTAACACCCGCCAAGCGCCAAATGCGGGTAGATTTTCCGTTTGGCGAGTAAATCTCAAAAGGCTATCCGCCCCCCTGGCGGGTGAATGGTCATACCAAAATAGTAATGTAACGAGTTAACTTTAACGAGTCCTCTTATCGATGCTCCTGCTCTGAAGCGAATTTTTGTCCCGCCATAGTCTTATTTGATCGGTGAGTAATGTAGACGACAGTAGTGCGTGTGACAGGGCGCAACTGAAGCACGAGCAGAGAGAGAGAGAGAGTTGCGCGCGCGCACTCTTTCTCTTTGGAGCCAGGCTAAAGTATAAACAGGGCTCCACCGTCTCCTAAGCGCTGTCTTGCTCTCTCTCCCTGGCACATATTAATCAAAATAAATCGACACGATGGTAAAAGGTCGTAAGACCATAGTTTCAAGTGGAGCATTCGAATATATTTTTTTCCTGAATTACCGCTGGGTGTGAATTGTGCTAAAATACCTTATCTTCTCTGAAAAGCGTTCCGCACATTCAGCTGGCATAAACCACACTTTAAATAAACGAAAAAAAAAAACTATCCAGTGATTAAATGTTTTCTGTGTTGACACAAATCTTGTGGGATGTCCTAGCTGCCGGGATAATCACACAACGCGTACACATCCGATAATGACACGTCCAATTCGTTAAAGTGACTCATTTGAACCGATTCATTTTAATGAATGGTTAAAAAAACTGATATTTCCAATCCTTCAGTTACTGATCGGATCAGTCAGAGTGAATGGAGTAAAAAAAAATAGGCAGAGTAAAACTATTTAAAATAAATAAATAATTATAATATATTATTATTGCATATATTTTATTAAATATACAATAAATAGGCTACATTTCATTTGTACAGAACTATTTTCATAGGCACCACCACAAAAATATTATTTTAATGTGTGTAAATTGTGTAATGTGTGTAAATAAAAGTAAAAATGGAAAATAATAGACCAGAAATATGACAAAAATGTTTAAATATAGCCTATACAGTAATTAATGTATATGTGACACAAAAAGGCTGTTTATTATTTTGGCCGGTAAAAAATATGCTTGGCTGGTGGATTTTTTCATCTACCAGTCCCCGTGGCAGGTGAGCCAAAAAGTTAATTTCGGACCCTGTTCTGACGTGATCTGACTTGTTCTGATGTGATCTTGCGTGTTCTGCCGTGATCTGGCGTGATCTGACGTGATCTGACGTGTTCTGGCGTGATCTGGCGTGATCTGGCGTGTTCTGACGTGATCTACCATGTTCTGACTGACGTGATCTGCCATGTTCTGACGTGATCTGGCGTGTTCTGCCATGTTTTGCCGTGTTCTGACGTGTGACGTGTTCTGGCGTGTTCTGACATGTTCTGCCCTGTTCTGCCGTGATCTGGCGTGTTCTGCCATGTTTTGCCGTGTTCTGCTATGTTTTGCCGTGTTCTGACATGTGACGTGTTCTGGCGTGTTTTGACGTGTTCTGCCCTGTTCTGACGTGATCTGGCGTGTTCTGCCGTGTTCTGCCATGTTTTGCCGTGTTCTGACGTGTGACGTGTTCTGGCGTGTTCTGCCGTGATCTGGCGTGTTCTGCCATGTTTTGCCGTGTCCTGACGTGTGACGTGTTCTGACGTGTTCTGCCGTGATCTGGCGTGTTCTGCCATGTTTTGCCGTGTTCTGCCATGTTTTGCCGTGTTCTGACGTGTGACGTGTTCTGGCGTGTTTTGACGTGTTCTGCCCTGTTCTGACGTGATCTGGCGTGTTCTGCCATGTTTTGCCGTGTTCTGACGTGATCTGGCGTGTTCTGCCATGTTTTGCCGTGTTCTGCCATGTTTTGCCGTGTTCTGACGTGTGACGTGTTCTGGCGTGTTTTGACGTGTTCTGCCCTGTTCTGACGTGATCTGGCGTGTTCTGCCATGTTTTGCCGTGTTCTGCCATGTTTTGCCGTGTTCTGACGTGTGACGTGTTCTGGCGTGTTCTGACGTGTTCTGCCCTGTTCTGCCGTAATCTGGCGTGTTCTGGCGTGTTCTGACGTGATCTGGCGTGTTCTGCCATGTTTTGCCGTGTCCTGACGTGTGACGTGTTCTGGCGTGTTCTGACGTGTTCTGCCCTGTTCTGCCGTGTTCTGACGTGATCTGGCGTGTTCTGCCATGTTTTGCCGTGTTCTGCCATGTTTTGCCGTGTTCTGACGTGTGACGTGTTCTGGCGTGTTCTGACGTGTTCTGCCCTGTTCTGCCGTAATCTGGCGTGTTCTGCCATGTTTTGCCGTGTTCTGACATGTGTTGCCGTGTTCTGACGTGTAACGTGTTCTGACGTGTTCTGCCCTGTTCTGCCGTGTTCTGACATGATCTGGCGTGTTCTGCCATGTTTTGCCGTGTTCTGCCATGTTTTGCCGTGTTCTGACGTGTGGCGTGTTCTGACGTGTTCTGGCGTGTTCTGACGTGTTCTGGCGTGTTCTGACGTGATCTGACTTGTTCTGATGTGATCTGGCGTGTTCTGACGTGTTCTGCCCTGTTCTGCCGTGATCTGGCGTGATCTGACGTGTTCTGGCGTGATCTACCGTGTTCTGACTGACGTGATCTGACGTGATCTGGCGTGTTCTGCCATGTTTTGCCGTGTTGTGACGTGTTCTGACGTGTGACGTGTTCTGGCGTGTTCTGATGTGATCTGGCGTGTTCTGCCGTGATCTGGCGTGTTCTGCCGTGATCTGGCGTGTTCTGACGTGATCTACCGTGTTCTGACTGACGTGATCTGCCATGTTCTGACATGATCTGGCGTGTTCTGCCATGTTTTGCCGTGTTCTGCCATGTTTTGCCGTGTTCTGACGTATGACGTGTTCTGGCGTGTTCTGACGTGTTCTGCCATGTTTTGCCGTGTTCTGCCATGTTTTGCCTTGTTCTGACGTGTGACGTGTTCTGACGTGTTCTGCCGTGATCTGGCGTGATCTACCGTGTTCTGACTGACGTGATCTGACGTGTTCTGACGTGATCTGGCGTGTCCTGCCATGTTTTGCCGTGTTCTGACGTGATCTGACTTGTTCTGATGTGATCTGGCGTGTTCTGCCGTGATCTGGCGTTGATCTGACGTTTTCTGGCGTGATCTGGCGTGTTCTGACGTGATCTACCGTGTTCTGACTGACGTGATCTGCCATGTTCTGACGTGATCTGGCGTGTTCTGACGTGATCTGGCGTGTTCTGCCATGTTTTGCCGTGTTCTGCCATGTTTTGCCGTGTTCTGGCGTGTTCTGACGTGTTCTGCCCTGTTCTGCCGTGATCTGGCGTGTTCTGCCATGTTTTGCCGTGTTCTGACGTGTGACGTGTTCTGGCGTGTTCTGACGTGTTCTGCCGTGTTCTGACGTGATCTGGCGTGTTCTGCCATGTGTTCTGACGTGTGACGTGTTCTGACGTGTGACTTGTTCTGGCGTGTTCTGACGTGATCTGACTTGTTCTGATGTGTTCTGGCGTGTTCTGCCCTGTTCTGCCGTGATCTGGCGTGTTCTGACGTGTTCTGCCCTGTTCTGGCGTGTTCTGGCGTGTTCTGACGTGATCTGGCGTGTTCTGCCGTGATCTGGCATGTTCTGCCGTGTTCTGCCGTGATCTGGCGTGTTCTGCCGTGATCTGGCGTGTTCTGCCGTGTTCTGGCGTGTTCTGACGTGATCTGCAGTGTTCTGCCGTGTTCTGACGTGATCTGGCGTGTTCTGCCGTGATCTGGCGTGTTCTGCCCTGTTCTGGCGTGTTCTGGCGTGTTCTGACGTGATCTGGCGTGTTCTGCCGTGATCTGGCGTGTTCTGCCGTGATCTGGCATGTTCTGCCCTTTTCTGCCGTGATCTGGCGTGTTCTGACGTGATCTGGCGTGTTCTGGCGTGTTCTGCCGTGATCTGGCGTGTTCTGCCGTGATCTGGCGTGTTCTGCCGTGTTCTGACGTGCTCTGGTGGTTCTGACGTGATCTGGCGTGATCTAGCGTGTTCTGACGTGTTCTGACGCGATCTGCCGTGTTCTGCCGTGATCTCGCGTGTTCTGCCGTGTTCTGACGTGCTCTGGCGTGTTCTGACGTGATCTGGCGTGATCTAGCGTGTTCTGGCGTGTTCTGACGCGATCTGGCTTGTTCTGCCGTGATCTGGCGTGTTCTGATGTGCTCTGACGTGATCTGGCGTGTTCTGACGTGTTCTGACGTGATCTGGCGTGTTCTGACGTGTTCTGACGTGATCTGGCGTGTTCTGACGTGATCTGGCGTGTTCTGACGTGTTCTGACGTGATCTGGCGTGTTCTGCCGTGATCTGGCGTGTTCTGACGTATTCTGACGTGATCTGGCGTGTTCTGACGTGTTCTGCCGTGATCTGGCGTGTTCTGACGTGATCTGGCGTGTTCTGACGTGTTCTGACGTGATCTGACGTGTTCTGACGTGATCTGGCGTGTTCTGACGTGATCTGGCGTGTTCCGCCGTGATCTGGCGTGTTTTGACGTGATATGGCGTGTTCTGCCGTGATCTGGCGTGTTCTGCCGTGTTCTGACGTGCTCTGGCGTGTTCTGACGTGATCTGGCGTGATCTAGCGTGTTCTGGCGTGTTCTGACGCGATCTGGCGTGTTCTGCCGTGATCTGGCGTGTTCTGACGTGCTCTGACGTGATCTGGCGTGTTCTGACGTGATCTGGCGTGTTCTGACGTGATCTGGCGTGTTCTGCCGTCATCTGGCGTGTTCTGACGTTATCTGGCGTGTTCTGCCGTGTTCTGACGTGATCTGGCGTGTTCTGCCGTGATCTGGCGTGTTCTGCCCTGTTCTGGCGTGTTCTGGCGTGTTCTGACGTGATCTGGCGTGTTCTGCCGTGATCTGGCGTGTTCTGCCCTTTTCTGCCGTGATCTGGCGTGTTCTGACGTGATCTGGCGTGTTCTGCCGTGTTCTGCCGTGATCTGGCGTGTTCTGCCGTGATCTGGCGTGTTCTGGCGTGTTCTGCCGTGATCTGGCATGTTCTGACGTGATCTGGCGTGTTCTGGCGTGTTCTGCCGTGATCTGGCGTGTTCTGACGTGATCTGGCGTGTTCTGACGTGATCTGGCGTGTTCTGCCGTGATCTGGCGTGTTCTGCCGTGTTCTGACGTGCTCTGGCGTGTTCTGACGTGATCTGGCGTGATCTAGCGTGTTCTGACGTGTTCTGACGCGATCTGCCGTGTTCTGCCGTGATCTGGCGTGTTCTGCCGTGTTCTGACGTGCTCTGGCGTGTTCTGACGTGATCTGGCGTGATCTGGCGTGTTCTGCCGTGTTCTGACACGATCTGGCGTGTTCTGCCGTGATCTGGCGTGTTCTGACGTGCTCTGACGTGATCTGGCGTGTTCTGACGTGTTCTGACGTGATCTGGCGTGTTCTGACGTGATCTGGCGTGTTCTGACGTGTTCTGACGTGATCTTGCGTGTTCTGCCGTGATCTGGCGTGTTCTGACGTGTTCTGACGTGATCTGGCGTGTTCTGACGTGTTCTGCCGTGATCTGGCGTGTTCTGACGTGATCTGGCGTGTTCTGACGTGTTCTGACGTGATCTGACATGTTCTGACGTGATCTGGCGTGTTCTGACGTGATCTGGCGTGTTCCGCCGTGATCTGGCGTGTTCTGACGTGTTTTGACGTGATATGGCGTGTTCTGCCGTGATCTGGCGTGTTCTGCCGTGTTCTGACGTGCTCTGGCGTGTTCTGACGTGATCTGGCGTGATCTAGCGTGTTCTGGCGTGTTCTGACGCGATCTGGCGTGTTCTGCCGTGATCTGGCGTGTTCTGACGTGCTCTGACGTGATCTGGCGTGTTCTGACGTGTTCTGACGTGATCTGGCGTGTTCTGACGTGTTCTGACGTGATCTGGCGTGTTCTGACGTGATCTGGCGTGTTCTGACGTGTTCTGACGTGATCTGGCGTGTTCTGCCGTGATCTGGCGTGTTCTGACGTGTTCTGACGTGATCTGGCGTGTTCTGACGTGTTCTGCCGTGATCTGGCGTGTTCTGACGTGTTCTGACGTGATCTGGCGTGTTCTGACGTGATCTGGCGTGTTCTGACGTGATCTGGCGTGTTCCGCCGTGATCTGGCGTGTTCTGACGTGTTTTGACGTGATATGGCGTGTTTTGCCGTGATCTGGCGTGTCCTGCCGTGTTCTGCCGTGATCTGCCGTGTTCTGACGTGATCTGGCGTGATCTGGCGTGATCTGGCGTGTTTTGACGTGTTCTGCCGTGATCTGGCGTGTTCTGACGTGATCTGGCGTGTTCTGCCGTGTTCTGCCGTGATCTGGCGTGTTCTGCCGTGATCTGGCGTGTTCTGCCGTGATCTGGCGTGTTCTGACGTATTCTGCCGTGATCTGGCGTGTTCTGACGTGATCTGGCGTGTTCTGACGTGTTCTGACGTGATCTGGCGTGTTCGGACGTGTTCTGCCGTGATCTGCCGTGTTCTGCCGTAATCTGGCGTGTTCTGCCGTGATCTGGCGTGTTCTGCCGTGTTCTGACGTGATCTGGCGTGTTCTGACGTGATCTGGCGTGTTCTGACGTGTTCTGCCGTGATCTGGCGTGTTCTGACGTGTTCTGGCGTGTTCTGACGTGTTCTGACGTGTTCTGACGTGTTCTGACGTGATCTGGCGTGTTCTGACGTGATCTGGCGTGTTCTGACGTGTTCTGCCGTCATCTGGCGTGTTCTGACGTGTTCTGCCGTGATCTGGCGTGTCCTGCCGTGTTCTGCCGTGATCTGGCGTGTTCTGACGTGATCTGGCGTGTTCTGACGTGTTCTGACGTGTTCTGGCGTGTTCGGCCGTGATCTGGCGTGTTCTGACGTGATCTGGCGTGTTCTGACGTGTTCTGGCGTGTTCTGACGTGTTCTGACGTGTTCTGGCGTGATCTGGCGTGTTCTGACGTGTTCTGCCGTGATCTGGCGTGTTCTGACGTGTTCTGCCGTGATCTGGCGTGTTCTGCCGTGTTCTGACGTGATCTGGCGTGTTCTGACGTGTTCTGATGTGATCTGGCGTGTTCTGACGTGTTCTGACGTGTTCTGCCGTGATCTGGCGTGTTCTGACGTGTTCTGGCGTGTTCTGACGTGTTCTGCCGTGTGCTGAATAGTGTCGTATGAATCCTGCAGGTTTTCCCCTGACGGGCGTCTGATCGTCTCTGCCAGCGATGACAGAACAGTGAAGCTGTGGGATAAGAACAGCAGAGAGTGTGTTCACTCGTTCTGTGATCACGGCGGGTGAGTGAGCACAGCACACACTCACACTCACACTCTCTCTCTCACACACACACACACACACACACTCAGGCTCCTCTGCTTGTGTTCAGGTATGTGAACACCGTGGCGTTTCACCCGAGTGGCACCTGTGTGGCAGCGGCTGGCACAGACAACACAGTGAAGGTGTGGGACATTCGCTCACACAGACTCCTGCAGCACTATCAGGGTGAGAGTGAGGAACACTTTACAATAAGGTCTCATTTGTTAACATTAGTTAATACCTTAAAGGATTAATTGACTTCAGAATAAAAATGTCCTGATAATGTACTCTCCCCCACGTCATCCAAGATGTTCATGTCTTTCTTTCTTTAGTGGAAAGGAAATGAAGGTTTTTGAGGAAAACATTGCAGGATTGTTCTCCATATAGTGACTTCAATGGGGTCCAACGGGTCAAAGGTCCAGATGAGTTTCAGTGCAGCTTCAAAGTCTTGACACGATCCCAGCCGAGGAATAAGAGTCTTATCTAGACAAACCAGCGGCCATTTTATAACAAAATAAACATTTATCAGGGTGTCCGCGCGGTAGTAAAAAGAATCTAGCAAAATTAAGGCCCTTGAAAGGTAGTGAAAGGTAACAAACGCAATTTGACTTGGTAGTAAATTTTTCATCACCAACTCAATATATGAGTTTCCATTTTTTTGCTTAATATTTGTGTCTCCATGTCTTAACTTAATCTAGCATTGTTTAAAAATATACAGTGCTAACAGGACCTGAGTGAGTCAGAGTTGATAGCAATGACGTAGAAGTAAACCGTGAGTTCCGTGGTTGATAGCCTATCAGCGACGCCAACAACATTTACCGCCTTTTTACCTCTGTTAATATTAGCCACTTGCTTCTATTTTCTACCAAACTTACAGTGTGAAATGGGGAAATTTAAGTTTTCGCAAAATTGAGTTGACGACTCGTCATTTAAAGACTGGCTTAAGCCCGTCATGGGGAAGCATTTTAGACTATCTGCAAAAAAAACTATAAATGTTACCTGGAACGGCATTAGCGTTCCGCTATCAAGTCTCACAGTGGATCGAACATTCACCAGCAGCGGATTCGCGTGACAGCTCCCTATTTCGTTGTTTTGCGATGCTAGCAGCACTACACAGATCACAGCAAACCATGCCAACTTAAAAGGTCAGCTGTCGTCGCGGCACGTCAGCAGCAAACCAGTGCCACCAGCACCACCACGGCAGACCTTAGCGTCACAAACATCAGCCCTGAGAATGTGTGTTTGTGGGTAAGTGTGTGTGATGTGACACACTTTATTAGGGGTGTGCGATATCACGGTTTTTGATCGTGGATGATTAAAATATGCAGAAATATCGTAGTATTGTGCATTCTAACAGTTCAGTTCTGGCACCTTCATCCCAACATACTGTACAACGCTACGTACATTCACATCATGTGTAAACGCAGAGGTAGAGTTACACTCACGGGACACTGCAATTCACAAATGGTCATTATTTGGATGTGCGTCACAGTCTTGCTAGTTAAACATATCATTCACGTGCTGATGGGCTGTTCTAACATGCGCTTTTTTGAGCGCGTACACGCGACGCTCACAGGAACTAAAGCCTGTCTAACAGCGCCTGCATACTGGACTAATCTTTCGAGTCTTATTGCGCTAATACTGTCAAATACACACAAGGTTTACATAAAGTTGGTTATGTCTAAAGTGAAAGCAAACAGAGAAAATCTGCTTGTCAAATGCGTGTATATTAGACGTGTTGCGTGCAGCTCTTAAAGGGGTCATATAATGCCATTTTTGTACAAGCTAATATGATTCTTTAGGGTCTAAATTAAAAGTTTGTAATATACTTTAATTAAAAATTCTCATTAGTATTGTAAGAAAACACTTATTTTACCTGGTCAAAAACAGCTCTGTTTTCAGCACGCCGTTTCAGTGCATATGCCTTTAAATGATCATGAGCTGTGCTGACTCCGCCCCTCTGTTCTGTGCGTACACCAGAGCTCTGGCGTTCACCATTTGTAACTCAATAACCATAACGCGTTGTTCAGTATAAACGTGGGATTATGAATTATATTGAGAACGTCATACATAGAAAACATGCCGTAATGTACCCTGAGTGTAAACCTTAGACGCATTCATTGTGAAGCGTGCAGCTAGCGATTTGCAAAGTTAATATATTAATATAAAGTTTAATAAAACGTTACACTCACTTCCGTTCTTCTGGAGATTCAGCAGGAACACGAATATCTGGTAGCAGCTACCGATCCATTTTTCATGAGCAGCTTCTTAGCAAATCCAGCTTTATACTGATCCTCGTCTATAAAGCAGTCTGGTGTGAGAAATGATTCGGCAAACATGAGAGCATTGACGTTGCTCGTGGGGAATATTCCCTTCGAAAACAAACACAGCCACTGCGTCTTCAGCGGTTCGGATTTAGGAACATTAAAATGACTGTGTTCGTTATTACACCCAAGAACAGAACACCACTGTCGCTTAGAGCCATTCTGCTCATAGACAGTGCTCCAGCATATCAACAATGACCGCGCAGGTCCGCGCAGACTATGATTGACAGCTCTCTCATGGAGCTGATCTCACCCGCGAGGGCGGGTCTGTGTTGAGACGCTCCTGTCAATCAACAATCGTGGGAGGGGCTTCCGAGCGTGTGACGTCACAGGCTCAAACGGCTCGATTTGAGGCAGGGGAAAACATATAAGGAGATTAAAACAAAACCACTGGATGGATTTTTATCATTATATGATGGTTGTGTACAGGCACTGCCAACACACATTTCAGTACAATCAACTTGTAAAAGTGCATGCACCATTATATGACCCCTTTAAAGAGACCACATCCTAGTAAATATGCTGCCGCTTGTCCTTAAAGAGAGAGTTCACCCAGAAATAAAAATTCTGTCATTATTTACTCACTCTAATGTTGTTCCAAACCTGTATTAATTTCTTTCTTGTGCTGAACACAAAAGAAGATATTTTGAAGAATGTGGCTATCCAAACAGTTGCTGGTCCCCATTGACTTCCATTGTAAAAATACTATGGAAGTCACTGGAGTAGAGCAACTGTTTGATTAGCCACATTCTTCCTAACAAGTATTGTCCCTGCCTTGACTATACTTAATGATCACAATTAAACATTAGTGTACCTAATATGTATGATGGGTGTGACAGTGTCACACTTATACCTTATAGTAAGTAGTAAATGGTGCTTTGCATACCCCTCACACCCCCCACACCCCCCAAAAAAGGGCTGCTGCTTGCTGTCATGTTGGTAGTAAAAAATATTGTGGAGGTGGCAAAAAAAGGTAGTAAAAGGTATTAAATTAATCTCTATGATTCCTGCATATACCCTGATTTATATACTTTTAACCACAAATGCTGGTCTTGCACTAAAGCTCTGATGCGACACACATTACGTTAAAAAACCTTAATTTATTTTCGACTGAAGAAAGACATGAACATCAAATTTTAATTCTAAAGTGAACTAATCCTTTAACTATTATAAACTAACAATAATCAATATTTTTTTACAGCATTTATTAATCTTTGTTAATGTTAGTTAATAATAATGTTATTAACACCTGAGTTTAATAGAAGTGTAAGTAGTGTAACTAAATGTTAACTAATGTAATGTTAACAATTTTTCTTATTAGACCAAGTCACAATACATTTAGTCACAACTTCAGTTTCATGCTGACATAAACTAATTTTAATGGGGAAAAATATAATGCTACCTGTGTAAATAGAAGAGTTTTTTAGGAGTTTCAGGCCGTATGAAAAGTGTCAGTCGATGTGAGACTTGAACGGATCATTTCCTGTCATTTCAAACCTTGTAACTTTAATAAATGTAAATGTTTGTGCGTATAAAAGTAATCTCTCATGTCTTGAGCACAAACACTGCAGGCCGACACACAAAACAGCGTGTGCGTCTACAATATATGTTTATGTTAATTAACATTATCCAGTAATGCATAATACATGCAGAAGATATAAGTGTTATTGTAGATAAAGATGATCCAGAATGAAGCAGTGCGTGAGCTGCTAATGTCCCGCTGACGCCTGTAGTGTCTGCCTTCGCCTGAGGGGGGCGTGAGCTGCTAATGTCCCACTGACGCCTGTAGTGTCTGCCTTCGCCTGAGGGGGGCGTGAGCTGCTAATGTCCCACTGACGCCTGTAGTGTCTGCCTTCGCCTGAGGGGGGCGTGAGCTGCTAATGTCCCGCTGACGCCTGTAGTGTCTGCCTTCGCCTGAGGGGGGCGTGAGCTGCTGATGTCCCACTGACGCTTGTAATGTCTGCCTTCGCCTGAGGGGGGCGTGAGCTGCTGATGTCCCACTGACGCCTGTAGTGTCTGCCTTCGCCTGAGGGGGGCGTGAGCTGCTAATGTCCCACTGACGCCTGTAGTGTCTGCCTTCGCCTGAGGGGGGCGTGAGCTGCTAATGTCCCACTGACGCCTGTAGTGTCTGCCTTCGCCTGAGGGGGGCGTGAGCTGCTAATGTCCCGCTGACGCCTGTAGTGTCTGCCTTCGCCTGAGGGGGGCGTGAGCTGCTAATGTCCCGCTGACGCCTGTAGTGTCTGCCTTCGCCTGAGGGGGGCGTGAGCTGCTGATGTCCCACTGACGCTTGTAGTGTCTGCCTTCGCCTGCGGGGGGCGTGAGCTGCTGATGTCCCGCTGACGCCTGTAGTGTCTGCCTTCGCCTGCGGGGGGCGTGAGCTGCTGATGTCCCACTGACGCCTGTAGTGTCTGCCTTCGCCTGAGGGGGGCGTGAGCTGCTGATGTCCCACTGACGCCTGTAGTGTCTGCCTTCGCCTGAGGGGGGCGTGAGCTGCTGATGTCCCGCTGACGCCTGTAGTGTCTGCCTTCGCCTGCGGGGGGCGTGAGCTGCTGATGTCCCGCTGACGCCTGTAGTGTCTGCCTTCGCCTGAGGGGGGCGTGAGCTGCTAATGTCCCACTGACGCTTGTAATGTCTGCCTTCGCCTGAGGGGGGCGTGAGCTGCTGATGTCCCACTGATGCCTGTAGTGTCTGCCTTCGCCTGCGGGGGGCGTGAGCTGCTGATGTCCCGCTGACGCCTGTAGTGTCTGCCTTCGCCTGCGGGGGGCGTGAGCTGCTGATGTCCCACTGACGCCTGTAGTGTCTGCCTTCGCCTGCGGGGGGCGTGAGCTGCTGATGTCCCGCTAACGCTTGTAGTGTCTGCCTTCGCCTGCGGGGGGCGTGAGCTGCTGATGTCCCACTGACGCCTGTAGTGTCTGCCTTCGCCTGAGGGGGGCGTGAGCTGCTAATGTCCCACTGACGCCTGTAGTGTCTGCCTTCGCCTGCGGGGGGCGTGAGCTGCTGATGTCCCACTGACGCCTGTAGTGTCTGCCTTCGCCTGCGGGGGGCGTGAGCTGCTGATGTCCCACTGACGCTTGTAATGTCTGCCTTCGCCTGAGGGGGGCGTGAGCTGCTGATGTCCCACTGACGCCTGTAGTGTCTGCCTTCGCCTGCGGGGGGCGTGAGCTGCTGATGTCCCGCTGACGCCTGTAGTGTCTGCCTTCGCCTGCGGGGGGCGTGAGCTGCTGATGTCCCGCTGACGCCTGTAGTGTCTGCCTTCGCCTGCGGGGGGTGTGAGCTGCTAATGTCCCACTGACGCCTGTAGTGTCTGCCTTCGCCTGAGGGGGGCGTGAGCTGCTAATGTCCCACTGACACCTGTAGTGTCTGCATTCGCCTGCGGGGGGCGTGAGCTGCTGATGTCCCACTGACGCCTGTAGTGTCTGCCTTCGCCTGAGGGGGGCGTGAGCTGCTAATGTCCCACTGACGCCTGTAGTGTCTGCCTTCGCCTGCGGGGGGCGTGAGCTGCTGATGTCCCACTGACGCTTGTAATGTCTGCCTTCGCCTGAGGGGGGCGTGAGCTGCTGATGTCCCACTGACGCCTGTAGTGTCTGCCTTCGCCTGAGGGGGGCGTGAGCTGCTAATGTCCCACTGACGCCTGTAGTGTCTGCCTTCGCCTGCGGGGGGCGTGAGCTGCTGATGTCCCACTGACGCCTGTAGTGTCTGCCTTCGCCTGCGGGGGGCGTGAGCTGCTGATGTCCCGCTGACGCCTGTAGTGTCTGCCTTCGCCTGAGGGGGGCGTGAGCTGCTGATGTCCCACTGACGCCTGTAGTGTCTGCCTTCGCCTGAGGGGGGCGTGAGCTGCTGATGTCCCACTGACGCTTGTAGTGTCTGCCTTCGCCTGCGGGGGGCGTGAGCTGCTGATGTCCCGCTGACGCCTGTAGTGTCTGCCTTCGCCTGAGGGGGGCGTGAGCTGCTGATGTCCCGCTGACGCCTGTAGTGTCTGCCTTCGCCTGCGGGGGGCGTGAGCTGCTGATGTCCCACTGACGCCTGTAGTGTCTGCCTTCGCCTGAGGGGGGCGTGAGCTGCTAATGTCCCACTGACGCTTGTAATGTCTGCCTTCGCCTGAGGGGGGCGTGAGCTGCTAATGTCCCACTGACGCTTGTAATGTCTGCCTTCGCCTGCGGGGGGCGTGAGCTGCTGATGTCCCGCTGACGCCTGTAGTGTCTGCCTTCGCCTGAGGGGGGCGTGAGCTGCTAATGTCCCACTGACGCCTGTAGTGTCTGCCTTCGCCTGAGGGGGGCGTGAGCTGCTAATGTCCCACTGACGCTTGTAATGTCTGCCTTCGCCTGCGGGGGGCGTGAGCTGCTGATGTCCCGCTGACGCCTGTAGTGTCTGCCTGCGCCTGCGGGGGGCGTGAGCTGCTGATGTCCCACTGACGCCTGTAGTGTCTGCCTTCGCCTGAGGGGGGGGCGTGAGCTGCTGATGTCCCACTGACGCTTGTAATGTCTGCCTTCGCCTGAGGGGGGCGTGAGCTGCTGATGTCCCACTGACGCCTGTAGTGTCTGCCTTCGCCTGAGGGGGGCGTGAGCTGCTAATGTCCCACTGACGCTTGTAATGTCTGCCTTCGCCTGCGGGGGGCGTGAGCTGCTGATGTCCCACTGACGCCTGTAGTGTCTGCCTTCGCCTGCGGGGGGCGTGAGCTGCTGATGTCCCGCTGACGCCTGTAGTGTCTGCCTTCGCCTGAGGGGGGCGTGAGCTGCTGATGTCCCGCTGACGCCTGTAGTGTCTGCCTTCGCCTGCGGGGGGCGTGAGCTGCTGATGTCCCACTGACGCCTGTAGTGTCTGCCTTCGCCTGCGGGGGGCGTGAGCTGCTGATGTCCCGCTGACGCCTGTAGTGTCTGCCTTCGCCTGAGGGGGGCGTGAGCTGCTGATGTCCCGCTGACGCCTGTAGTGTCTGCCTTCGCCTGAGGGGGGCGTGAGCTGCTGATGTCCCACTGACGCCTGTAGTGTCTGCCTTCGCCTGCGGGGGGCGTGAGCTGCTGATGTCCCACTGACGCCTGTAGTGTCTGCCTTCGCCTGCGGGGGGCGTGAGCTGCTGATGTCCCGCTGACGCCTGTAGTGTCTGCCTTCGCCTGCGGGGGGCGTGAGCTGCTGATGTCCCACTGACGCCTGTAGTGTCTGCCTTCGCCTGCGGGGGGCGTGAGCTGCTGATGTCCCACTGACGCCTGTAGTGTCTGCCTTCGCCTGCGGGGGGCGTGAGCTGCTGATGTCCCACTGACGCCTGTAGTGTCTGCCTTCGCCTGCGGGGGGCGTGAGCTGCTGATGTCCCGCTGACGCCTGTAGTGTCTGCCTTCGCCTGAGGGGGGCGTGAGCTGCTGATGTCCCGCTGACGCCTGTAGTGTCTGCCTTCGCCTGAGGGGGGCGTGAGCTGCTGATGTCCCACTGACGCCTGTAGTGTCTGCCTTCGCCTGCGGGGGGCGTGAGCTGCTGATGTCCCACTGACGCCTGTAGTGTCTGCCTTCGCCTGAGGGGGGCGTGAGCTGCTGATGTCCCACTGACGCCTGTAGTGTCTGCCTTCGCCTGCGGGGGGCGTGAGCTGCTGATGTCCCACTGACGCCTGTAGTGTCTGCCTTCGCCTGAGGGGGGCGTGAGCTGCTGATGTCCCGCTGACGCCTGTAGTGTCTGCCTTCGCCTGCGGGGGGCGTGAGCTGCTGATGTCCCGCTGACGCCTGTAGTGTCTGCCTTCGCCTGAGGGGGGCGTGAGCTGCTGATGTCCCACTGACGCCTGTAGTGTCTGCCTTCGCCTGCGGGGGGCGTGAGCTGCTGATGTCCCGCTGACGCCTGTAGTGTCTGCCTTCGCCTGCGGGGGGCGTGAGCTGCTGATGTCCCACTGACGCCTGTAGTGTCTGCCTTCGCCTGAGGGGGGCGTGAGCTGCTGATGTCCCGCTGACGCCTGTAGTGTCTGCCTTCGCCTGCGGGGGGCGTGAGCTGCTGATGTCCCGCTGACGCCTGTAGTGTCTGCCTTCGCCTGCGGGGGGCGTGAGCTGCTGATGTCCCGCTGACGCCTGTAGTGTCTGCCTTCGCCTGCGGGGGGCGTGAGCTTCTGATGTCCCGCTGACGCCTGTAGTGTCTGCCTTCGCCTGCGGGGGGCGTGAGCTGCTGATGTCCCGCTGACGCTTGTAGTGTCTGCCTTCGCCTGAGGGGGGCGTGAGCTGCTGATGTCCCACTGACGCCTGTAGTGTCTGCCTTCGCCTGCGGGGGGCGTGAGCTGCTGATGTCCCACTGACGCCTGTAGTGTCTGCCTTCGCCTGAGGGGGGCGTGAGCTGCTGATGTCCCACTGACGCCTGTAGTGTCTGCCTTCGCCTGCGGGGGGCGTGAGCTGCTGATGTCCCGCTGACGCCTGTAGTGTCTAATTTTGCAAACTGACCAAAGAAACAATACAAAACCTGGAATTATTGTTTTGATCAGCAATTAACTTTACAATACAGTTAAAAGTAAATTCATTCACATTGTTATATATTTTTTAAAAATATTTTAACATAATTGCTCCTGCTTATTTTTATTTAAAAACAGTAGAACTTTACAACATACAAAAACAAGCAAGGTCAATAAGGTAAAATTCACCTAATGACAAGTCAAGGTTTGTTAGATTGTCAAACGTCATGTGGTGCTCCTCAAAGATGTAGTAATATTTGTGAATTATTAATAATTCATGATATTTTTGCAACAACAACAAAAAAGAAAACTTTTTACCTTGGAAACATATAATTCTATACATTAAATTGGGTTTGGTTGCAATGGGAAAAACATGTTTTTTGCCGACACATTTTAGTTCTTGAAAACTGTCCAAATTAAAGTTTTAAAATGGAATCCGTTTTTACGGTTTATATGTTTTAAGTAGTTGTTCAGATGATATAGGTGTGTTTGTGTGTGTGTGTTTCAGTTCATAGTGCAGCGGTGAACGGCCTCTCCTTCCATCCGTCTGGAAACTTCCTCATCTCAGCCTCCAGCGACTCCACACTCAAGATCCTGGACCTGCTGGAGGGCCGGCTGCTCTACACACTGCACGGCCATCAGGTACACACCGCTGACTCCTGACCCTGACCTCTGACCCTGACGTTAACCCTGACCCTGACGTTAACCCTGACCTCCAGTGACTCAACACTCAAGTTCCTGGACCTGCTGGAGGGCCGGCTGCTCTACACACTGCACAGCCATCAGGTACACACCGCTGACCCCTGACCCTGACCTCTGACCCTGACGTTAACCCTTACCCTGACGTTAACCCTGACCTCCAGCGACTCAACACTCAAGATCCTGGACCTGCTGGAGGGCCGGCTGCTCTACACACTGCACGGCCATCAGGTACACACCGCTGACCCCTGACCCTGACCTCTGACCCTGACGTTAACCCTGACCCGACCTTAACCCTGACCCCTGACCTCCAGCGACTCAACACTCAAGATCCTGGACCTGCTGGAGGGCCGGCTGCTCTACACACTGCCATCAGGTACACGCCGCTGACCCCTGACCTCTGACCCTGACCTTAACCTTGACTTCCAGCGACTCCACACTCAAGATTCTGGACCTGCTGGAGGGCCGGCTGCTCTACACACTGCACGGCCATCAGGTACACACCGCTGACCCCTGACCCTGACCTCTGACCCTGACGTTAACCCTGACCTCCAGCGACTCAACACTCAAGATCCTGGACCTGCTGGAGGGCCGGCTGCTCTACACACTGCACAGCCATCAGGTACACACCGCTGACCCCTGACCCTGACCTCTGACCCTGACGTTAACCCTGACCCTGACGTTAACCCTGACCTCCAGTGACTCAACACTCAAGATCCTGGACCTGCTGGAGGGCCGGCTGCTCTACACACTGCACGGCCATCAGGTACACACCGCTGACCCCTGACCTCTGACCCTGACGTTAACCCTGACCCTGACGTTAACCCTGACCTCCAGCGACTCAACACTCAAGATCCTGGACCTGCTGGAGGGCCGGCTGCTCTACACACTGCACAGCCATCAGGTACACACCGCTGACCCCTGACCCTGACCTCTGACCCTGACGTTAACCCTGACCCTGACGTTAACCCTGACCTCCAGCGACTCAACACTCAAGATCCTGGACCTGCTGGAGGGCCGGCTGCTCTACACACTGCACGGCCATCAGGTACACACCGCTGACCCCTGACCCTGACCTCTGACCCTGACGTTAACCCTGACCCTGACGTTAACCCTGACCTCCAGCGACTCAACACTCAAGATCCTGGACCTGCTGGAGGGCCGGCTGCTCTACACACTGCACGGCCATCAGGTACACACCGCTGACCCCTGACCTCTGACCCTGACGTTAACCCTGACCCTGACGTTAACCCTGACCTCCAGCGACTCCACACTCAAGATCCTGGACCTGCTGGAGGGCCGGCTGCTCTACACACTGCCATCAGGTACACGCCGCTGACCCCTGACCTCTGACCCTGACCTTAACCTTGACTTCCAGCGACTCCACACTCAAGATTCTGGACCTGCTGGAGGGCCGGCTGCTCTACACACTGCACGGCCATCAGGTACACACAGCTGACCTCTGACCCTGACGTTAACCCTGACCCGACCTTAACCCTGACCCCTGACCCCTGACCTCCAGCGACTTCACACTCAAGATCCTGGACCTGCTAGAGGGCCGGCCGCTCTACACACTGCACGGCCAACCGGTACACACCGCTGACCCCTGACCTCTGACCCTGACCTTAACCCTGACCTCCAGCGACTCCACGCTCAAGATCCTGACCCCTGACCCTCCACTCACACTCCAGAACCTGTGCGCTGAAGACAGAGTCTCGGAAACGAGGCAAACTCTGACCTGACGACTGCTTTGTATTTTCGGACAACCTTCTTCATGCACTAAATCACAAATGCACTCTTATAACTTCTGCATTATTACCTGATGCATATCTACTTTAGTCTTCATGAAGCAGTTCACCAGGGCTAATGCAGCGCTTGGGAATCATGCCTTCGCTTGATGGGTCGAAGCGTATGTTGTTCTGCATATGAATGAATTCATCACGACAGAAGTGATCTGTGTGTTCCAACACTGCCACTTCACTAGGTGTTGTGTCTTCCCTTCAGCGGAGCGTTGGCTAAATCAATCGAGTGTCAAAGCACACGCCTACATACTGAAGATGAGTCATGTTAGCGCTCAGACCTGAAGCCTCCTGGTTAGCGTTCTTGTAGCGAACGCCTGCTAGCGTCAGTGGGATGAGCGCGTGACCTCTGTCAGCCTTCAGCTCAACACACCGCTGGAAACACAGGCAGCACATGAGGAACAGATCACTATCATAGGGCTTCAGTCAGCTCGAAGACGTTTGAGTTTTCAGTCATGTGACGGGCAGCTCAGTTAAGGTGTATTGTGGTTAACTAGCTACAGTGATTAGCTATAGTGCTAGTGTTGATGCCAGGCAGCAGGAGGAGACGAGACTCACGTCTGGACCGTCACTGGATTCGTCTCTGACACATTAATGGTGGTTCCACGAGTGCGATGAGCTGATCTGAGGTCTGCTGGTGTCTGACCTCATCTTCGACACGGCTGTTGCGTAACGTCCCACTGAAAGGCTCTTGTTCAGTCCACGCTTCGGCCTCTCCAGCTCCTGCTATAGCGTCCGTTACAGATATACAAAGGCCTTTCAATATCACAATGCCTTGGTCTTAATTTTAATATTAAGGATTTACTTTGGTTTATTATGTGCTATTTTTAGCAAGATCTGGCAACACAAATCTTTTCCCTGTGGTTTTCCTGCACTGCACACACACAGAAGAGACACGGTCCCTGATCAGAGTTTAAATGCGTCATTAACAGCTAGTTCATTTCAGGTCCGTACACACCGCATAGAACTGAAGTGCTTTAATGAATCAATGAACGAGGCATTTATAAAAGTGCTTTAACATAAAGTCATGAAATCAAAATCGACCTCATGTACTTCATTAGCACACGTTACTATTCTTGTGGTCAACCATCATCCAATCATCCAAGTTAATCCATAAAAAACATTTTTTGTCTTTGTAATCTTTGATCAAAATCTAAAAATGTGCTTCCTTCTCTGATGACGTCAGACTGTCATCTAGTGTTCAGATCTGAAGGGAACGCCTACTTTTCTAGATCCAATCAATTCCCAGCAGAAAAAAGCCACGCCCTCTCTTTTTCTCATTCAGTTTTCCTTTTCACTGGGAAAACAGGTCACAAGTGAAGTCGGCCACAACTTCCAGTTCACGAGGATTTTAATTAAAAAAACTTCAACTATCGTGATATCAGTTATCTGATGCCGTCACATGGCTAATCCTAACTTTACAAGGTTATTTACAGTGATTTTTTTCCCTGTTCACATTATTCTTTAGTTTTGTCTCAGAACAAACATGTAAAGAAGTGTTTCTGGCATGTCTTTAGACGCGTCATCAGAGTAAAAACTGCTCTTCCTTTTGGTGACCTTTCATCTTCAGTAATGCATGTAACGAGCATGGAAACAAAGGTTTCGCTGTACCTGATGCATTAGTGCGGTCATCAGATAAAACACATTTAGCTTTGGCTAGATCTAGATTCTCATAAAGGTTTGTGAATGGCCGTAAGAGTTCACAGGGTTCCTGCAGTCACCAGCACGAGTCTGTCTCTCTGGAAGCTGTCATTGGCCGGAGTCTCTCTTGGCTCTGAGAGGATCAGCAGCTGCTTCATGCTAGTGTGTGTGTGTGTGTGTGTGTGCGATGCTTCATGCTAGTGTGTGTGTGTGTGTGTGTGTGCGATGCTTCATGCTAGTGTGTGTGTGGTGTCTGTGTGTGCGATGCTTCATGCTA
Source organism: Rhinichthys osculus (assembly GCA_029959095.1). Classification (NCBI taxonomy): domain Eukaryota; kingdom Metazoa; phylum Chordata; class Actinopteri; order Cypriniformes; family Leuciscidae; genus Rhinichthys; species Rhinichthys osculus. Next base: position 35,780,021 of record JARWKJ010000022.1, on the reverse strand, counting down.
GTGTGTGTGTGGTGTCTGTGTGTGCGATGCTTCATGCTAGTGTGTGTGTGTGTGTGGTGTCTGTGTGTGCGATGCTTCATGCTAGTGTGTGTGTGGTGTCTGTGTGTGCGATGCTTCATGCTAGTGTGTGTGTGGTGTCTGTGTGTGCGATGCTTCATGCTAGTGTGTGTGTGGTGTCTGTGTGTGCGATGCTTCATGCTAGTGTGTGTGTGGTGTCTGTGTGTGCGATGCTTCATGCTAGTGTGTGTGTGTGTGTGGTGTCTGTGTGTGCGATGCTTCATGCTAGTGTGTGTGTGTGGTGTCTGTGTGTGCGATGCTTCATGCTAGTGTGTGTGTGTGTGTGGTGTCTGTGTGTGCGATGCTTCATGCTAGTGTGTGTGTGGTGTCTGTGTGTGCGATGCTTCATGCTAGTGTGTGTGTGGTGTCTGTGTGTGCGATGCTTCATGCTAGTGTGTGTGTGTGTGTGGTGTCTGTGTGTGCGATGCTTCATGCTAGTGTGTGTGTGGTGTCTGTGTGTGCGATGCTTCATGCTAGTGTGTGTGTGTGTGTGGTGTCTGTGTGTGCGATGCTTCATGCTAGTGTGTGTGTGGTGTCTGTGTGTGCGCGATGCTTCATGCTAGTATGTGTATGGTGTCTGTGTGTGCGATGCTTCATGCTAGTGTGTGTGTGGTGTCTGTGTGTGCGATGCTTCATGCTAGTGTGTGTGTGTGGTGTCTGTGTGTGCGATGCTTCATGCTAGTGTGTGTGTGGTGTCTGTGTGTGCGATGCTTCATGCTAGTGTGTGTGTGTGTGTGGTGTCTGTGTGTGCGATGCTTCATGCTAGTGTGTGTGTGGTGTCTGTGTGTGCGATGCTTCATGCTAGTGTGTGTGTGGTGTCTGTGTGTGCGATGCTTCATGCGAGTGTGTGTGTGGTGTCTGTGTGTGCGATGCTTCATGCTAGTGTGTGTGTGGTGTCTGTGTGTGCGATGCTTCATGCTAGTGTGTGTGTGTGTGTGGTGTCTGTGTGTGCGATGCTTCATGCTAGTGTGTGTGTGGTGTCTGTGTGTGCGATGCTTCATGCTAGTGTGTGTGTGGTGTCTGTGTGTGCGATGCTTCATGCTAGTGTGTGTGTGGTGTCTGTGTGTGCGATGCTTCATGCTAGTGTGTGTGTGTGTGTGGTGTCTGTGTGTGCGATGCTTCATGCTAGTGTGTGTGTGGTGTCTGTGTGTGCGATGCTTCATGCTAGTGTGTGTGTGGTGTCTGTGTGTGCGATGCTTCATGCTAGTGTGTGTGTGGTGTCTGTGTGTGCGATGCTTCATGCTAGTGTGTGTGTGGTGTCTGTGTGTGTGATGCTTCATGCTAGTGTGTGTGTGGTGTCTGTGTGTGCGATGCTTCATGCTAGTGTGTGTGTGGTGTCTGTGTGTGCGATGCTTCATGCTAGTGTGTGTGTGTGTGTGGTGTCTGTGTGTGCGATGCTTCATGCTAGTGTGTGTGTGGTGTCTGTGTGTGCGATGCTTCATGCTAGTGTGTGTGTGGTGTCTGTGTGTGCGATGCTTCATGCTAGTGTGTGTGTGGTGTCTGTGTGTGCGATGCTTCATGCTAGTGTGTGTATGGTGTCTGTGTGCGATGCTTCATGCTAGTGTGTGTGTGGTGTCTGTGTGTGCGATGCTTCATGCTAGTGTGTGTGTGGTGTCTGTGTGTGCGATGCTTCATGCTAGTGTGTGTGTGGTGTCTGTGTGTGCGATGCTTCATGCTAGTGTGTGTGTGGTGTCTGTTTGTGCGATGCTTCATGCTAGTGTGTGTGTGGTGTCTGTGTGTGCGATGCTTCATGCTAGTGTGTGTGTGGTGTCTGTGTGTGCGATGCTTCATGCGAGTGTGTGTGTGGTGTCTGTGTGTGCGATGCTTCATGCTAGTGTGTGTGTGGTGTCTGTGTGTGCGATGCTTCATGCTAGTGTGTGTGTGGTGTCTGTGTGTGCGATGCTTCATGCTAGTGTGTGTGTGGTGTCTGTGTGTGCGATGCTTCATGCTAGTGTGTGTGTGGTGTCTGTGTGTGCGATGCTTCATGCTAGTGTGTGTGTGTGGTGTCTGTGTGTGCGATGCTTCATGCTAGTGTGTGTGTGTGTGGTGTCTGTGTGTGCGATGCTTCATGCTAGTGTGTGTGTGTGTGGTGTCTGTGTGTGCGATGCTTCATGCTAGTGTGTGTGTGGTGTCTGTGTGTGCGATGCTTCATGCTAGTGTGTGTGTGGTGTCTGTGTGTGCGATGCTTCATGCTAGTGTGTGTGTGGTGTCTGTGTGTGCGATGCTTCATGATAGTGTGTGTGTGGTGTCTGTGTGTGCGATGCTTCATGCTAGTGTGTGTGTGGTGTCTGTGTGTGCGATGCTTCATGCTAGTGTGTGTGTGGTGTCTGTGTGTGCGCGATGCTTCATGCTAGTGTGTGTGTGGTGTCTGTGTGTGCGATGCTTCATGCTAGTGTGTGTGTGGTGTCTGTGTGTGCGATGCTTCATGCTAGTGTGTGTGTGGTGTCTGTGTGTGCGATGCTTCATGCTAGTGTGTGTGTGGTGTCTGTTTGTGCGATGCTTCATGCTAGTGTGTGTGTGGTGTCTGTGTGTGCGATGCTTCATGCTAGTGTGTGTGTGGTGTCTGTGTGTGCGATGCTTCATGCTAGTGTGTGTGTGGTGTCTGTGTGTGCGATGCTTCATGCTAGTGTGTGTGTGTGGTGTCTGTGTGTGCGATGCTTCATGCTAGTGTGTGTGTGGTGTCTGTGTGTGCGATGCTTCATGCTAGTGTGTGTGTGGTGTCTGTGTGTGCGCGATGCTTCATGCTAGTGTGTGTGTGGTGTCTGTGTGTGCGATGCTTCATGCGAGTGTGTGTGTGTGGTGTCTGTGTGTGCGATGCTTCATGCTAGTGTGTGTGTGTGGTGTCTGTGTGTGCGATGCTTCATGCTAGTGTGTGTGTGTGGTGTCTGTGTGTGCGATGCTTCATGCTAGTGTGTGTGTGGTGTCTGTGTGTGCGATGCTTCATGCTAGTGTGTGTGTGTGGTGTCTGTGTGTGCGATGCTTCATGCGAGTGTGTGTGTGTGGTGTCTGTGTGTGCGATGCTTCATGCTAGTGTGTGTGTGTGGTGTCTGTGTGTGCGATGCTTCATGCTAGTGTGTGTGTGTGGTGTCTGTGTGTGCGATGCTTCATGCTAGTGTGTGTGTGGTGTCTGTGTGTGCGATGCTTCATGCGAGTGTGTGTGTGGTGTCTGTGTGTGCGATGCTTCATGCTAGTGTGTGTGTGGTGTCTGTGTGTGCGATGCTTCATGCTAGTGTGTGTGTGTGGTGTCTGTGTGTGCGATGCTTCATGCTAGTGTGTGTGTGTGGTGTCTGTGTGTGCGATGCTTCATGCTAGTGTGTGTGTGGTGTCTGTGTGTGCGATGCTTCATGCTAGTGTGTGTGTGGTGTCTGTGTGTGCGATGCTTCATGCGAGTGTGTGTGTGGTGTCTGTGTGTGCGATGCTTCATGCTAGTGTGTGTGTGGTGTCTGTGTGTGCGATGCTTCATGCTAGTGTGTGTGTGGTGTCTGTGTGTCCGATGCTTCATGCTAGTGTGTGTGTGTGGTGTCTGTGTGTGCGATGCTTCATGCTAGTGTGTGTGTGTGGTGTCTGTGTGTGCGATGCTTCATGCTAGTGTGTGTGTGGTGTCTGTGTGCGATGCTTCATGCTAGTGTGTGTGTGGTGTCTGTGTGTGCGATGCTTCATGCTAGTGTGTGTGTGGTGTCTGTGTGCGATGCTTCATGCTAGTGTGTGTGTGGTGTCTGTGTGTGTGATGCTTCATGCTAGTGTGTGTGTGTGTGCGATCCGTCCGGTGAGGCTCATAGACCGCCTGTTAGTCAGCATCAGTGTTTTCCGCACATGTGCTGTGCAGTTGTTAGCCATATTTCTTCTAATGTGCAGTCAAACGTGAAACTCAACAAACCTCACCAGTTCAGATATTTCATGTGTTGTAGCTCACGCACACCTGGTGCAGCTCATGAAGCCCTTGATTAGTGAGACAACTCCTGTTCTGCAGATTTGTGCTGTTTTGAGGGATTCTGTTCAGGGGGTGAATCATTTTGAGACAGCGGAACATGAAAACATTTTTATAAGAGTGGTAAGTTTGAAGTCCTCTGTAATAAGCTGAAGAAAGGCCAAATGTTCTTTCTCTGGGTTGAGTACATGCATAGATGCAAAATTAACGAATTGTTAAAAGATAATTTTCTTCTAAGAGTGCAGAGAAAGCAGTTGTCATGCATCGATATGAAACAGCTTCTCAAACAGTCTTTTCAACACACAGTATCATTATAATGATACAATCTTCCAGGTTTTCACAGAAGTACTGGGATTAAAGTTTACAAACAGTGTAAATCAGGTGATTCTAGGTCGATGTTTTGGCTCTAAGTCTGTAAATGTTTGTATTGACTAAATATTTTTTATATATATTCTTAATTTTTTACTACTATTTCTTGTAAATGTACTTGTATATGCTACTGTTGCTTGTGCTGAAACGCTCTTCCGTCTGTCTGTCGCTAGGTAAGCGTTAGATGGCACTAGAAGTGTTTAGCATGTGAAGTGTGTGCGCTGTTATGGCTCTCATTATTCTCTCTGAGTCAACTGTGCATATTTAGCATGTTTTCCAGGAGATGTGCAGATGTTGCTGCAGTGTAGTTGAGTGTGTCTCGGAGCATGCGCGCACACGTGTGTGAAGGTGTGTGTTACAGACGTGTTTCTCGTCCAGTTCACATTCCTCATGCTCATCTGCCGTCTTCCTCTGACGCTTCAGGCTGAGACACGTTCGGCCTTATACAACAGCACACTGCTCTAAAGCACATGCTGTAACTCTAACCTCAACACACAGTATCGGATGATTACATTCATGTTTGGATGTTTTTTTACAGTAGCCGTGATGTATTGCTCTATGAAGCCTGTATTGCAGTCTTTGTTGTGTTCATAGTAGCCTAGAATAATTTTGATTACAGCTGTATGTTCAGGAAACGGAGGCTGTCGTGTTTAAGGTAATTGGTGCATCAGTCGCTTGTCTAATATACATTTAGAGAAATCTAGTCCTATAAATGATAAACAGCCATTCAGAACCTCAAACATAACAGCTAACGTTTGTTAGCAAACTCACTGAGAGTCACACACACTAGTGAATCCAGTGTATTCAGTGAGTGGATACTTGACATCGACTGTGTTACACTCCAAAACCCTTACACTCCGTGTGTGTGTGTGTGTGTGTGTGAGAGAGAGAGAGAGAGAGAGAGAGAGAGAGAGAGAGAGAGTGTGTGAGAGAGAGAGAGTGTGTGAGAGAGAGTGTGTGTGTTTGTGTGTGTGTGTGTGTGTGTGAGAGAGAGAGAGTGTGTGTGTGTGTGTGTGTGTGTGTGTGTGTGTGTGTGTGTGTGAGAGAGCGAGAGTGTGTGGTGTGTGTTTGTGTGAGAGAGCGAGTGTGTGTGTGTGTGTGTGTGTGTGAGAGAGAGAGCGTGTGTGTTTTTGTGTGTGTGTGTGTGTGTGAGAGAGCGAGAGTGTGTGTGTGTGTGTGTGTGTGTGTGAGAGAGAGAGCGTGTGAGTTTTTGTGTGTGTGTGTGTGTGTGTGAGAGAGAGAGTGTGTGTGTGTGTGTGAGAGAGCGAGAGTGTGTGTTTGTGTGAGAGAGAGCGAGTGGTTTGGTTTTGCCGTGTCTGGTCTGAGGTCAGCTCATGTTCAGCCTAAATTTACCCTGCTCTCTTCAGCCAAAGTCAATATGGCTTCATGACGCTATAATTTCCTCCTACAGACGGCCGAGGGTTTCTTCTGTTCTCTCGGGCTCTGAGAATTGTGTGTATAGAAGGAAACGACTGGTGGCTTCTAGATTACAGTGCAGAATAAAGCTGTTTGTGTCCGACTCTCCACAGAAGGAGATGATTAGACGAATGTCCAAGCTGCTGTTTTATGTATAAGAAAAGCAAACGACATCAAATTATTCTTTCCACTACTTTGAGAAGCATCATTTATATTCTTTGTTACTGATCGTCTCATAATGATTGTGTTTTTAGGGTCCTGCCACCTGTGTGAGCTTCTCCAGGACCGGGGACTTCTTCGCCTCCGCTGGCTCTGATCAACAGGTGATGCTCTGCTGTATGATCACACAGAAGTGTGTGTGTGTGTGTGTGTTCAGTACGCAGCGCTCATCATGTGACCTGTTGCAGGTGATGGTGTGGAGGACGAACTTCGACAGTGTGGATTACAGTGCCGTGCTGGAGCAGAGATGTGCTGCGGACTCCAGCGCTTCGGTTCACAGCGGCCCGTTCACACAGGTAAACACATCACCGCATCATCACCACATCATCACCACATCATCACCACATCATCACCACATCATCACCACATCATCATCACCGCATCATCATCACATCATCACCACATCACATCACTACATCATCATCACATCATCATCACATCACTACATCATCATCACATCACTACATCATCACTACATCATCACTACATCATCACCACATCATCATCACATCACATCATCACATCACTACATCATCACCACATCACTACATCATCACCACATCACATCACTACATCATCATCACATCACTACATCATCACCACATCACATCACTACATCATCATCACATCACTACATCATCACCACATCATCATCACATCACTACATCATCATCACATCATCACATCATCATCACATCAGTACATCATCATCACATCATCATCACATCACTACATCATCATCACATCATCTCTACATCATCATCACATCATCTCTACATCATCACTACATCATCACCACATCATCTCTACATCATCACATCACTACATAATCACCACATCACATCAGTACATCATCACCACATCACATCACCACATCACTACATCATCATCACATCATCATCACATCACTACATCATCATCACATCACTACATCATCACCACATCAGCATCACATCATCATCACATCATCATCACATCACTACATCATCATCACATCATCATCACATCACCACATCATCATCACATCACTACATCATCACTACATCATCACCAAATCATCATCACATCACATCACTACATCATCATCACATCATCACCATATCATCATCACATCATCACTACATCATCATCACATCATCACATCATCACCACATCACATCACTACATCATCACCACATCACATCACTACATCATCATCACATCACTACATCATCACCACATCATCATCACATCATCACCATATCATCATCACATCATCACTACATCATCATCACATCATCATCACATCAGTACATCATCATCACATCATCATCACATCACTACATCATCACCACATCATCATCACATCATCACCATATCATCATCACATCATCACTACATCATCATCACATCATCATCACATCAGTACATCATCATCACATCATCATCACATCACTACATCATCATCACATCATCACATCATCTCTACATCATCATCACATCATCTCTACATCATCACCACATCATCACCACATCATCACCACATCATCACCACATCATCACCACATCATCATCACCGCATCATCATCACATCATCACCACATCATCATCACATCACTACATCACCACATCACATCACTACATCATCATCACATCATCATCACATCACTACATCATCATCACATCACTTCATCATCATCACATCACTACATCATCACTACATCATCACTACATCATCACCACATCATCATCACATCACATCATCACATCACTACATCATCACCACATCACTACATCATCACCACATCACATCACTACATCATCATCACATCACTACATCATCACCACATCACATCACTACATCATCATCACATCACTACATCATCACCACATCATCATCACATCACTACATCATCATCACATCATCACATCATCATCACATCAGTACATCATCATCACATCATCATCACATCACTACATCATCATCACATCATCTCTACATCATCATCACATCATCTCTACATCATCACTACATCATCACCACATCATCTCTACATCATCACATCACTACATAATCACCACATCACATCAGTACATCATCACCACATCACATCACCACATCACTACATCATCATCACATCATCATCACATCACTACATCATCATCACATCACTACATCATCACCACATCAGCATCACATCATCATCACATCATCATCACATCACTACATCATCATCACATCATCATCACATCACTACATCACCACATCACATCACTACATCATCATCACATCATCATCACATCACTACATCATCATCACATCACTTCATCATCATCACATCACTACATCATCACTACATCATCACTACATCATCACCACATCATCATCACATCACATCATCACATCACTACATCATCACCACATCACTACATCATCACCACATCACATCACTACATCATCATCACATCACTACATCATCACCACATCACATCACTACATCATCATCACATCACTACATCATCACCACATCATCATCACATCACTACATCATCATCACATCATCACATCATCATCACATCAGTACATCATCATCACATCATCATCACATCACTACATCATCATCACATCATCTCTACATCATCATCACATCATCTCTACATCATCACTACATCATCACCACATCATCTCTACATCATCACATCACTACATAATCACCACATCACATCAGTACATCATCACCACATCACATCACCACATCACTACATCATCATCACATCATCATCACATCACTACATCATCATCACATCACTACATCATCACCACATCAGCATCACATCATCATCACATCATCATCACATCACTACATCATCATCACATCATCATCACATCACCACATCATCATCACATCACTACATCATCACTACATCATCACCAAATCATCATCACATCACATCACTACATCATCATCACATCATCACCATATCATCATCACATCATCACTACATCATCATCACATCATCATCACATCATCACCACATCACATCACTACATCATCACCACATCACATCACTACATCATCATCACATCACTACATCATCACCACATCATCATCACATCATCACCATATCATCATCACATCATCACTACATCATCATCACATCATCATCACATCAGTACATCATCATCACATCATCATCACATCACTACATCATCACCACATCATCATCACATCATCACCATATCATCATCACATCATCACCATATCATCATCACATCATCACTACATCATCATCACATCATCATCACATCAGTACATCATCATCACATCATCATCACATCACTACATCATCATCACATCATCACATCATCTCTACATCATCATCACATCATCTCTACATCATCACTACATCATCACCACATCATCATCACATCACTACATCATCACCACATCATCATCACATCATCATCACATCATCATCACATCAGTACATCATCATCACATCATCATCACATCACTACATCATCATCACATCATCACATCATCTCTACATCATCACTACATCATCACCACATCATCTCTACATCATCACCACATCATCACATGATCACACCGCTGTGCTTCAGCTTCTCTTGACTTACACTTTCATGCAATCAAACAGTATTGAAACACACTTACATGGGAGGAGAACAGTCCTCCGGATGAGGAACTTTAAAACACTATTGCCAAATGCACATACTAACTCAAGATTTGCCTTCAAATGTTGTGTGAATGTGAAGACAAATGTATATGACTGTAATGTATTGTAATACAGAGAGTGCTGCTGAATCTGCAGATATATATTTATAGCTGAGTTGTGACTTGGTCTTTTGCGTTGGCCTCGCTGACTGCACACAAACCTTCAGCATGCAACGCAACATGTCCTAATTCAGAAGTGCTTCGTTTTAATGAATCAGTGGAACCGATTGGCTAATCAGTCTGAACTGAACACAGGAGTCATGAATCACGTCCTCACTGAATCATCTCACGTGACTCTCATGAACTATTACAGTGTTGTGGGAACTATATATGAATACAGTGTGTTGATCATGAGAGTAAAGAGCTCTAAGTGTTTGAGACCAGTTTGTTGATAATGAGTGTTTGGGAAGTTTGTAAACTACAAAAAAGGGTGAAATACATTAGAGAGAAGTTATATCCAAGAAATATTAATTCAGTATCAAATAAATATTGTTCAGTCACTCTTTGAACTGAACCATCGCTCTACTGTACTTCAGCAAGCAGGAAATATGATTTATTATTTCACACATTCCATGTTTTGTCTTTTAATGTTTTTTATTTTTTATTTTAATAATTACAAATTAAAGTTGGAATCATAAACACTTAACTGAATAATTTAATAACTTTTTAATAATAATAGTTCAATTTTCAGAAACTCTGTGTTGTCCAGTTGAATTTTTCTGGATTCTGTGTTTCATGATTTAATACAGATTTATTATAAAAAACATTAGTAATCAAATTAATGCATAAACATTAACCGTTAAATTTAGTCTTTTAAAATGTAATCAAATAAAATTTGAACAATTTGAACCTTTCAGTTTTTGACAAACAATGTGCTGCACAACTAAGGTTTGCTGTTAGAAATTGTGGGAAATTCCTTAAAAACAGTATTATTGTTATTATTACTCTTTATTATTGATTATTTCTAATTACCACAGAGGACCTTTGAGAGGCACATTCTACTCTACAATAGTAATATATGTCTGTCTGAACCAGACTTTTATTTTGGCGTGTTCTGAGTCTGTGTATCTGCTGATGAAACGCTGCTGAAGAGATGAAGTTTGTGTGTTCGCACAGTAAGACGCAGACGAGATCAAACTGAGACGGACTCAGATTCACACACATATTCACACACACTCGTCCATCTGTGTGCAGCCCTACGTCTGATTTATTCATACAGAATTTGATATTCTGTGACATTCTACACACACTTTTATGATTTCGTCTGTGTTTTCTTCATGCTGAAAATCAAATGGCCCTACATTTAATTGAGAGGCATACTAGAAGATTTCATCAGGATGAACATCTGTTGGCTTCATATTGATGGCCTTTCCTGAAAGTTTAAGAAAGATAGACTGAGACATTGCGTGAGTAAAGCAGCAGATCATGGATCCTTTCCAACGACATCTGAACAAGGATAACCTCCTCCCAGTGAACGAGGAGAACCTCCCGACGGTGAACGAGGAGAACCTCCCGACGGTGAACGACATCTGAACAAGGAGAACCTCCTCCCGGTGAACGAGGAGAATCTCCCGCCAGTGTAAACGAGGAGAACCTCCCGACGGTGAACGAGGAGAACCTTCCGACGGTGAACGACATCTGAACAAGGAGAACCTCCTCCCGTTGAACGAGGAGAATCTCCCGACGGTGAACGAGGAGAATCTCCCGACGGTGAACTAGGAGAACCTCCCGACGGTGAACGAGGAGAACCTGCCGACGGTGAACGAAGAGAACCTCTCGACGGTGAACGACATCTGAACAAGGAGAACCTCCTCCCGGTGAACGAGGAGAATCTCCCGACGGTGAACGAGGAGAACCTCACTACGGTGAACGAGGAGAACCTCTCGACGGTGAACGAGGAGAATCTCCCGACGGTGAACGAGGAGAACCTCCCGACGGTGAACGAGGAGAACCTGCCGACGGTGAACGAAGAGAACCTCTCGACGGTGAACGACATCTGAACAAGGAGAACCTCCTCCCGGTGAACGAGGAGAATCTCCCGACGGTGAACGAGGAGAACCTCACTACGGTGAACGAGGAGAACCTCTCGACGGTGAACAACATCTGAACAAGGAGAACCTCCTCCCGGTGAACGAGGAGAATCTCCCGACGGTGAACGAGGAGAACCTCCCGACGGTGAACGAGGAGAACCTCTCGACGGTGAACGAGGAGAACCTTCCGACGGTGAACGACATCTGAACAAGGAGAACCTCCCGACGGTGAACGAGGAGAATCTCCCGACGGTGAACGAGGAGAACCTCCCGACCGTGAACGAGGAGAACCTCCCGAGGAGAACCTCCCGACGGTGAACGAGGAGAACATCTTGACCGTGAACAAGGAGAATCTCCGACGGTGAACGAGGAGAACCTCCCGACCGTGAACCAGGAGAATCTCCCGACCGTGAACGAGGAGAACCTCCCGACGGTGAACGAGGAGAACCTCTCGACGGTGAACGAGGAGAACCTCTCGACGGTGAACGAGGAGAACCTCCCGACGGTGAACGAGGAGAACCTCTCGACCGTGAACGAGGAGAAGCTCCCGACGGTGAACGAGGAGAACCTCCCGACGGTGAACGAGGAGAATCTCCCGACGGTGAACGAGAAGAACCTCCCGACCGTGAACGAGGAGAACCTCCCGACCGTGAACGAGGAGAACCTCTTGACCGTGAACGAGGAGAATCTCCCGACGGTGAACGAGGAGAACCTCTCGACCGTGAACGAGGAGAATCTCCCGACGGTGAACGAGGAGAACCTCTCGACCGTGAACGAGGAGAACCTCCCGACGGTGAACGAGGAGAAGCTCCCGACGGTGAACGAGGAGAACCTCCCGACGGTGAACGAGGAGAATCTCCCGACGGTGAACGAGAAGAACCTCCCGACCGTGAACGAGGAGAACCTCCCGACCGTGAACGAGGAGAACCTCTTGACCGTGAACGAGGAGAACCTCCTGACCGTGAACGAGGAGGACCTCCCGACCGTGAACGAGGAGGACCTCCCGATCGTGAACGAGGAGAACCTCCCGATCGTGAACGAGGAGGACCTCCCGACCGTGAATGAGGAGGATCTCCTGACCGTGAACGAGGAGAACCTCCTCACCGTGAACGAGGAGAACCTCCCGACGGTGAACGAGGAGAATCTCCTGACCGTGAACGAGGAGAACCTCCCGACCGTGAACGAGGAGAATCTCCCGACGGTGAACGAGAAGAACCTTCCGACGGTGAACGAGGAGAACCTCTCGACCGTGAACGAGGAGAACCTCCCGACGGTGAACGAGGAGAAGCTCCCGACGGTGAACGAGGAGAACCTCCCGACGGTGAACGAGGAGAATCTCCCGACGGTGAACGAGAAGAACCTCCCGACCGTGAACGAGGAGAACCTCCCGACCGTGAACGAGGAGAACCTCTTGACCGTGAACGAGGAGAACCTCCTGACCGTGAACGAGGAGGACCTCCCGATCGTGAACGAGGAGAACCTCCCGATCGTGAACGAGGAGGACCTCTTGACCGTGAATGAGGAGGACCTCCCGACCGTGAACGAGGAGAATCTCCCGACGGTGAACGAGAAGAACCTCCCGACCGTGAACGAGGAGAACCTCTCGACCGTGAACGAGGAGAACCTCCCGACCGTGAACGAGGAGAACCTCCCGACCGTGAACGAGGAGAAGCTCCAGACGGTGAACGAGGAGAATCTCCCGACCGTGAACGAGGAGAACCTTCCGACCGTGAACGAGGAGAACCTCCCGACCGTGAACGAGGAGAACCTCCCGACCGTGAACGAGGAGGACCTCCCGACCGTGAACGAGGAGAACCTCCCGACCGTGAACGAGGAGAACCTCCCGACCGTGAACGAGGAGGACCTCCCGACCGTGAACGAGGAGAACCTCCCGACCGTGAACGAGGAGGACCTCCCGACCGTGAACGAGGAGAACCTCCCGACCGTGAACGAGGAGAAGCTCCAGACGGTGAACGAGGAGAATCTCCCGACCGTGAACGAGGAGAACCTCCCGACCGTGAACGAGGAGAAGCTCCAGACGGTGAACGACGAGAATCTCCCGACCGTGAAAGAGGAGAACCTCCCGACCGTGAACGAGGAGAACCTCCCGACGGTGAACGAGGAGAACCTCCTGACGGTGAACGAGGAGAACCTCCAGACGGTGAACGAGAAGAACCTCCCGTCCCGACAGTGAACGAGGATAACCTCCTGCTATATATGTTGTGTACTTCACAGTTAGGCACAAACTCACTTTATTTTGATGCATTTTTCAGAAAACAAGACGTAATATCTTGTGTGTGTGTTGGGTGCATGATAGAGTGTGTGTGTGTGTGTTGGGTGCATGATAGAGTGTGTGTATGATAGAGTGTGTGTGTGTTGGGTGCATGATAGAGTGTGTGTGTTTGTGTGTGTGAGAGAGTGTGTGGGTGTGTTGGGTGCATCTGTGTAGCTCTGGATTGACCTTCACAGGGTCAGAATCTCATCTTTAAATAATGGCTTCCAGACCAACATTGAGTATTTTTAGCAACTCCTTGCTGAGGCTGGGAAATGTAGGAGTGGTTAAATAGGTTGGTGGTTCAATCCCCGGTTCCACCTGACCAAGTGTCGAGGTGTCCATGAGCAAGACACCTAACCCCAGCTGTGTGTGTGTGTGTGTGTGTGAGAGACACCTAACCCCAGCTGCTCCCGACGAGCTGGATGGCGCCTTGTATGGCTGACACCGCCGTCGGTGTATGAATGAGAGAGTGAATGGGTGAATGTGAGGCAAATTGTAAAGCGCTTTGGTGGCCATTGGGTCTGTGAAAGCGCTATATAAATGCAGTCCATTTACCATTTATTTTGTCATGAATCCTGTTGTGTGATGGATGTGATTCTCATAGACAGGGGTAGTTGAGTGTGACTCTGGATGTGTGTGACTCTGGATGTGTGTGACTCTGGATGTGTGTGTGACTCTGGATGTGTGTGTGTTCATGCGTGTCAGACGTGTGTTTCTCAGCACTTCCAGCTAAAGCTCCATTCAGAGGCGGCGGAGAGATGTCTGTGGGAACGCTGCTGTAAATGTCACAGTCAAACACACTCTTTCTCCAGGGCTGCTTAATGGCTCTGATACACTCGACATTTGTCAGATGTAATTAGAGGAACCTGAAAACTGAACACGTGTCTTCACAAGTTCGTTCTCTGTTTCCTGGAAATGTTGAATGGCACTAATGTTCGCCCGTTGTCTGAGTCTTCAATGAGACGGTTAGTCATGTGTGTGTAGATCACTGTAGTGTGTGTGTGTGAAGATCACTGTCTGTACATCGCGTTCTCTCTATTAATGCTCATATATTGGGTCTCGTCTGAAGGTTTATGCAACACACGGTGATCAAGAGTCCCAGTTCACAAGAGGATTTATGGCTGCAGTCTGTCACTGACTAATCATATGAAATGGCGTTTGTTTTCTATTCTTTTTGTAATTATGATTATTAATATTTTGCATTGACTGAATCCACATTTGTCAGGATTTATGCTGGAGTCTGCCATTACAGAGACCCATGGAGACTTGACTCACACTTTTAATGTCTGAAATACATTGCATTTGATACAAACATCAAGTGAAGTGGCATCTGCGCTCACATGATGCTGGAGAGCTTTTATGATGAAGTCTTTACATTATTTTAATCTCTGAAGAGCAGTTTAAATGAGTCCTCCACAGCAGTTCAGTGTGTGTGTGTGTGTGTGTGTGTGTGTGTGTGTGTGTTTAAATGAGTCCTCCACAGCAGTTCAGTGTGTGTGTGTGTGTGTGTGTGTTTAAATGAGTCCTCCACAGCAGTTCAGTGTGTGTGTGTGTGTGTGTGTGTTTAAATGAGTCCTCCACAGCAGTTCAGTGTGTGTGTGTGTGTGTGAGTGTGTGTGTGTGTGTGTGTGTGTGTGTTTAAATGAGTCCTCCACAGCAGTTCAGTGTGTGTGTGCGTGTGTGTGTGTGTGTTTAAATGAGTCCTCCACAGCAGTTCAGTGTGTGTGTGTGTGTGTGTGTGTGTTTAAATGAGTCCTCCACAGCAGTTCAGTGTGTGTGTGCGTGTGTGTGTGTGTGTGTGTGTGCGTGTGTGTGTGTGTGTGTTTAAATGAGTCCTCCACAGCAGTTCAGTGTGTGTGTGCGTGTGTGTGTGTGTGTGTGTGTGTGTGTTTAAATGAGTCCTCCACAGCAGTTCAGTGTGTGTGTGTGTGTGTGTGTGTTTAAATGAGTCCTCCACAGCAGTTCAGTGTGTGTGTGCGTGTGTGTGTGTGTGTGTGTGTGTGTTTAAATGAGTCCTCCACAGCAGTTCAGTGTGTGTGTGTGTGTGTGTTTGTTTAAATGAGTCCTCCACAGCAGTTCAGTGTGTGTGTGCGTGTGTGTGTGTGTGTGTGTGTGTGTGTGTTTAAATGAGTCCTCCACAGCAGTTCAGTGTGTGTGTGTGTGTGTGTTTGTTTAAATGAGTCCTCCACAGCAGGTCAGTGTGTGTCTGTGTGTGTGTGTGTGTGAGTGTGAGAGAGTGTGTGTGTGTCTGTGTGCATGTGTGTATGTCTGTGTGTGTGTGTGTGTGTGTGTGTGTGAGTGTTTAAATGAGTCCTCTACAACAGGTGAGTGTGAGAGAGTGTGTGTGTGTGTGTGTGTGTGTGTGTGTGTGTGTGTGTGTGTGTGTGTGTGTGTGTGAGTGTTTAAATGAGTCCTCTACAACAGGTGTGTGTGTGTGTGTGTGTGTGTGTGTGTGTGTGTGTGTGTGTGTGAGTGTGAGAGTCGTCTTGATTCAGCTCAGCAATGCATAGTGTTTGTGAGGCACTCTTCTTTGTAAAACTGATTAATAATATTATACCATAAAAAAGTGTAAATATTGAAATGTACAAAATGTATAGGTAAGATAATTGCATTCTTATGTCTAAATAGGACTTCCACCTCCCCTCTAAAATGAAAAACCCCTTTCATAAGAGTCATCAACACAATCTCATCGTAGTTCATAATTATTTCACATTTAGCTGAATTAGTGGCTAATTCGTTTGATCCGTAAAGGGAATTCCCTCCATTTTCAGAACCTAGTTTTTAGGCCCTGGTGTGTGTGTGTGTGTGTGTGTGTTTGTGCGGTCAGCTGTTAATCCAGACGGAGAGGGTGAGATCTCAGAAACACAGTCAGTCGAGTCTGTTTGAGGCTGTTAGTCAGACGCCACCTTAAATCTTCTGGATTTACTATAGAGAGTATGCATTGACGTCACTTTCCCACGGGAACACACTCCCTCAGCCGGCCTGAGTGGCAGAAGAGCTGCGGAGGGACTGGATTTAATAGAGGAAACTGAGAAAACGCCAGTAAAACAAACGATCATCAGTTCAAACTAAAGGTTGGACTCAATATAGTGTTCCTTACATCTCACCACAGACCCAGTGATCATGGATACTGACATGCAGAAGGAATCGCGTTTCCTGACATTTATATGAGCCTGATTTCAACACCGGGGAAAAACATTGAGCAAATTTGCCTGTGAACGCTTTATATAAACACAATATAGGTCTAAATCCATGTGATCACTTATATCAATGTTATCATCATAACGTCCAGCCATAAAACTTGTGTTGTTTTGTATCAGTAGCTGCGTTTACATGGTTCAATCGGAATGAAATCAATCCGATTGATGAATTCGAACACGGTGTTTACATGAACGATAAATAAAGTAATCGGGTTGATGTGCGCGTTTATATGTCACAAGATTCAAATCGGAATTGATTTTTTGACATGCGCACTGCACGAATATGCTGCTGTTCGCGCATAACTATTCTCCTCTATTTTGGTGCTTTATTTGTTTTAAACAGCAGACTTAATATATTTATCCGCCTCTGGTCATGATTTGGAGACGATGAGCATGAACCGTTTTGTCGTGCTGCTTATATTGATCATGCAGTAAAACCCCGCGCCCAAAACCAGTCGTCCATGGATGAGAGTCTGAAACAAGCACTGCTGGGACGCTGTCCTGCTCCACTTCACAGACGCGGAGTGAAATGAGAGTTTTTTAATAACGGAACACTCATTTATATTCACTTTATTCACCAGGAAGAACAGCTCGTTCCGTGCGTCATACGTCATTACGCTATTTCAACGTCATTGCACATGCGCAGTCCTTTTAGTTTCGGTTTTCAATCCGATCAAGTGTTTACATGTTCTCTCGATAGGATTACAAAAGGAGTAAACCACCCCTTTCAATCCGATCAAAATTTCAATCGGATCGAGCTCAATCGGATCGATTAAGGTGTTTACATGAAGGTTTTTTAGTCCGATTGAGCCGTCAATCCGATTATAAGTGTCCATGTAAACGCAGCTACTGTTTACTTAAAAACAAACAGAAATGCACGACTAATAATGACTATGCTTGAGATTGTCATATTACATTACATTATAAAGAGAACAATATTGCAATAAAACATTGTGAATTATTTGGGTTTAGTGGCCGTGTTTCATCGCGTTGCTCCAGGAAGAGTGCCTCCACATGAGTCATTCTGAATGGCACGTAACTAGTTCAAGTTCACTTGTGCATTCGCGTCATTCTGTGCAGATATATATTTTGTAATATTATGTTTCTTTTGTATGTGATTAATCTCATTTAGGATGTGTTTCTTTGAGTTAAATAACGTGCTAGCAAAGTGCTTCAGTTTACTGGTGTTCATTCAGTGCAGCTCAAACAGCAATGCACGACCAATAATTAGGCAGACGACCAATAATTAGGCAGACGGTTATTTAATAATAATTAAATAACCGTCTGATCGCGATTATTTGATCTAACCGCTATTGTTTCAGGGAACCTCGATTGTTGCGGTCTTTTATAGGCCTACGGCACAAGGGGGAGTCACAGACCAACTCAGTCTCTGCCTCTCAGTGTTTCTTCCCCTCAGTGTTTCTGCCTCTCAGTGTTTCTGCCTCTCAGTGTTTCTGCCTCTCAGTGTTTCTGCCTCTCAGTGTTTCTGCCGCTCAGTGTTTCTGCCTCTCAGTGTTTCTGCCTCTCAGTGTTTCTGCCTCTCAGTGTTTCTGCCTCTCAGTGTTTCTGCCTCTCAGTGTTTCTGCCTCTCAGTGTTTCTGCCTCTCAGTGTTTCTGCCTCTCAGTGTTTCTGCCTCTCAGTGTTTCTGCCTCTCAGTGTTTCTGCCGCTCAGTGTTTCTGCCTCTCAGTGTTTCTGCCTCTCAGTGTTTCTGCCGCTCAGTGTTTCTGCCGCTCAGTGTTTCTGCCTCTCAGTGTTTCTGCCGCTCAGTGTTTCTGCCGCTCAGTGTTTCTGCCGCTCAGTGTTTCTGCCTCTCAGTGTTTCTGCCTCTCAGTGTTTCTGCCGCTCAGTGTTTCTGCCGCTCAGTGTTTCTGCCGCTCAGTGTTTCTGCCGCTCAGTGTTTCTGCCTCTCAGTGTTTCTGCCTCTCAGTGTTTCTGCCGCTCAGTGTTTCTGCCTCTCAGTGTTTCTGCCTCTCAGTGTTTCTGCCTCTCAGTGTTTCTGCCTCTCAGTGTTTCTGCCTCTCAGTGTTTCTGCCTCTCAGTGTTTCTGCCTCTCAGTGTTTCTGCCGCTCAGTGTTTCTGCCTCTCAGTGTTTCTGCCTCTCAGTGTTTCTGCCTCTCAGTGTTTCTGCCGCTCAGTGTTTCTGCCTCTCAGTGTTTCTGCCTCTCAGTGTTTCTGCCTCTCAGTGTTTCTGCCTCTCAGTGTTTCTGCCTCTCAGTGTTTCTGCCTCTCAGTGTTTCTGCCTCTCAGTGTTTCTGCCTCTCAGTGTTTCTGCCTCTCAGTGTTTCTGCCGCTCAGTGTTTCTGCCGCTCAGTGTTTCTGCCTCTCAGTGTTTCTGCCGCTCAGTGTTTCTGCCGCTCAGTGTTTCTGCCGCTCAGTGTTTCTGCCTCTCAGTGTTTCTGCCTCTCAGTGTTTCTGCCGCTCAGTGTTTCTGCCGCTCAGTGTTTCTGCCGCTCAGTGTTTCTGCCTCTCAGTGTTTCTGCCTCTCAGTGTTTCTGCCTCTCAGTGTTTCTGCCTCTCAGTGTTTCTGCCGCTCAGTGTTTCTGCCGCTCAGTGTTTCTGCCTCTCAGTGTTTCTGCCTCTCAGTGTTTCTGCCGCTCAGTGTTTCTGCCTCTCAGTGTTTCTGCCGCTCAGTGTTTCTGCCGCTCAGTGTTTCTGCCTCTCAGTGTTTCTGCCGCTCAGTGTTTCTGCCTCTCAGTGTTTCTGCCTCTCAGTGTTTCTGCCGCTCAGTGTTTCTGCCTCTCAGTGTTTCTGCCTCTCAGTGTTTCTGCCGCTCAGTGTTTCTGCCTCTCAGTGTTTCTGCCTCTCAGTGTTTCTGCCCCTAAGTGTTTCTGCCTCTCAGTGTTTCTGCCTCTCAGTGTTTCTGCCTCTCAGTGTTTCTGCCGCTCAGTGTTTCTGCCGCTCAGTGTTTCTGCCTCTCAGTGTTTCTGCCGCTCAGTGTTTCTGCCGCTCAGTGTTTCTGCCGCTCAGTGTTTCTGCCGCTCAGTGTTTCTGCCGCTCAGTGTTTCTGCCTCTCAGTGTTTCTGCCCCTCAGTGTTTCTGCCCCTCAGTGTTTCTGCCCCTCAGTGTATCTGCCGCTCAGTGTATCTGCCGCTCAGTGTTTCTGCCTCTCAGTGTTTCTGCCGCTCAGTGTTTCTGCCGCTCAGTGTTTCTGCCTCTCAGTGTTTCTGCCTCTCAGTGTTTCTGCCGCTCAGTGTTTCTGCCTCTCAGTGTTTCTGCCCCTCAGTGTTTCTGCCCCTCAGTGTATCTGCCGCTCAGTGTTTCTGCCTCTCAGTGTTTCTGCCGCTCAGTGTTTCTGCCGCTCAGTGTTTCTGCCTCTCAGTGTTTCTGCCTCTCAGTGTTTCTGCCTCTCAGTGTTTCTGCCTCTCAGTGTTTCTGCCTCTCAGTGTTTCTGCCCCTCAGTGTTTCTGCCTCTCAGTGTTTCTGCCTCTCAGTGTTTCTGCCGCTCAGTGTTTCTGCCTCTCAGTGTTTCTGCCTCTCAGTGTTTCTGCCGCTCAGTGTTTCTGCCGCTCAGTGTTTCTGCCTCTCAGTGTTTCTGCCGCTCAGTGTTTCTGCCGCTCAGTGTTTCTGCCGCTCAGTGTTTCTGCCTCTCAGTGTTTCTGCCTCTCAGTGTTTCTGCCTCTCAGTGTTTCTGCCTCTCAGTGTTTCTGCCTCTCAGTGTTTCTGCCTCTCAGTGTTTCTGCCGCTCAGTGTTTCTGCCTCTCAGTGTTTCTGCCTCTCAGTGTTTCTGCCTCTCAGTGTTTCTGCCTCTCAGTGTTTCTGCCTCTCAGTGTTTCTGCCTCTCAGTGTTTCTGCCTCTCAGTGTTTCTGCCTCTCAGTGTTTCTGCCGCTCAGTGTTTCTGCCTCTCAGTGTTTCTGCCTCTCAGTGTTTCTGCCTCTCAGTGTTTCTGCCTCTCAGTGTTTCTGCCACTCAGTGTTTCTGCCTCTCAGTGTTTCTGCCTCTCAGTGTTTCTGCCACTCAGTGTTTCTGCCTCTCAGTGTTTCTGCCTCTCAGTGTTTCTGCCTCTCAGTGTTTCTGCCTCTCAGTGTTTCTGCCAGTCAGTTTTTCTGCCCCTCAGTGTTTCTGCCAGTCAGTGTTTCTGCCCCTCAGTGTTTCTGCCTCTCAGTGTTTCTGCCTCTCAGTGTTTCTGCCTCTCAGTGTTTCTGCCTCTCAGTGTTTCTGCCACTCAGTGTTTCTGCCTCTCAGTGTTTCTGCCTCTCAGTGTTTCTGCCACTCAGTGTTTCTGCCTCTCAGTGTTTCTGCCTCTCAGTGTTTCTGCCTCTCAGTGTTTCTGCCTCTCAGTGTTTCTGCCTCTCAGTGTTTCTGCCTCTCAGTGTTTCTGCCGCTCAGTGTTTCTGCCTCTCAGTGTTTCTGCCGCTCAGTGTTTCTGCCTCTCAGTGTTTCTGCCACTCAGTGTTTCTGCCTCTCAGTGTTTCTGCCTCTCAGTGTTTCTGCCACTCAGTGTTTCTGCCTCTCAGTGTTTCTGCCTCTCAGTGTTTCTGCCTCTCAGTGTTTCTGCCTCTCAGTGTTTCTGCCTCTCAGTGTTTCTGCCTCTCAGTGTTTCTGCCTCTCAGTGTTTCTGCCGCTCAGTGTTTCTGCCGCTCAGTGTTTCTGCCTCTCAGTGTTTCTGCCTCTCAGTGTTTTTGCCTCTCAGTGTTTCTGCCGCTCAGTGTTTCTGCCTCTCAGTGTTTCTGCCGCTCAGTGTTTTTGCCTCTCAGTGTTTCTGCCGCTCAGTGTTTCTGCCGCTCAGTGTTTCTGCCTCTCAGTGTTTCTGCCTCTCAGTGTTTCTGCCGCTCAGTGTTTCTGCCTCTCAGTGTTTCTGCCTCTCAGTGTTTCTGCCTCTCAGTGTTTCTGCCTCTCAGTGTTTCTGCCGCTCAGTGTTTCTGCCTCTCAGTGTTTCTGCCTCTCAGTGTTTTTGCCTCTCAGTGTTTTTGCCTCTCAGTGTTTCTGCCGCTCAGTGTTTCTGCCGCTCAGTGTTTCTGCCGCTCAGTGTTTCTGCCGCTCAGTGTTTCTGCCTCTCAGTGTTTCTGCCTCTCAGTGTTTCTGCCTCTCAGTGTTTCTGCCTCTCAGTGTTTCTGCCACTCAGTGTTTCTGCCACTCAGTGTTTCTGCCTCTCAGTGTTTCTGCCTCTCAGTGTTTCTGCCTCTCAGTGTTTCTGCCTCTCAGTGTTTCTGCCACTCAGTGTTTCTGCCTCTCAGTGTTTCTGCCACTCAGTGTTTCTGCCTCTCAGTGTTTCTGCCTCTCAGTGTTTCTGCCACTCAGTGTTTCTGCCTCTCAGTGTTTCTGCCTCTCAGTGTTTCTGCCTCTCAGTGTTTCTGCCACTCAGTGTTTCTGCCACTCAGTGTTTCTGCCACTCAGTGTTTCTGCCTCTCAGTGTTTCTGCCTCTCAGTGTTTCTGCCTCTCAGTGTTTCTGCCACTCAGTGTTTCTGCCTCTCAGTGTTTCTGCCTCTCAGTGTTTCTGCCCCTCAGTGTTTCTGCCACTCAGTGTTTCTGCCTCTCAGTGTTTCCGCCACTCAGTGTTTCTGCCTCTCAGTGTTTCTGCCTCTCAGTGTTTCTGCCTCTCAGTGTTTCTGCCTCTCAGTGTTTCTGCCACTCAGTGTTTCTGCCTCTCAGTGTTTCTGCCACTCAGTGTTTCTGCCTCTCAGTGTTTCTGCCTCTCAGTGTTTCTGGCTCTCAGTGTTTCTGCCTCTCAGTGTTTCTGCCAGTCAGTGTTTCTGCCTCTCAGTGTTTCTGCCACTCAGTGTTTCTGCCTCTCAGTGTTTCTGCCTCTCAGTGTTTCTGCCTCTCAGTGTTTCTGCCACTCATTGTTTCTGCCTCTCAGTGTTTCTGCCTCTCAGTGTTTCTGCCTCTCAGTGTTTCTGCCTCTCAGTGTTTCTGCCTCTCAGTGTTTCTGCCGCTCAGTGTTTCTGCCTCTCAGTGTTTCTGCCTCTCAGTGTTTCTGCCTCTCAGTGTTTTTGCCTCTCAGTGTTTCTGCCGCTCAGTGTTTCTGCCGCTCAGTGTTTCTGCCTCTCAGTGTTTCTGCCTCTCAGTGTTTCTGCCTCTCAGTGTTTCTGCCCCTCAGTGTTTCTGCCCCTCAGTGTTTCTGCCTCTCAGTGTTTCTGCCTCTCAATGTTTCTGCCTCTCAGTGTTTCTGCCACTCAGTGTTTCTGCCTCTCAGTGTTTCTGCCACTCAGTGTTTCTGCCTCTCAGTGTTTCTGCCTCAGTGTTTCTGCCACTCAGTGTTTCTGCCTCTCAGTGTTTCTGCCTCTCAGTGCCGCTCAGTGTTTCTGCCTCTCAGTGTTTCTGCCGCTCAGTGTTTCTGCCGCTCAGTGTTTCTGCCTCTCAGTGTTTCTGCCGCTCAGTGTCTCTGCCGCTCAGTGTTTCCGCCTCTCAGTGTTTCTGCCGCTCAGTGTTTCTGCCGCTCAGTGTTTCTGCCTCTCAGTGTTTCTGCCGCTCAGTGTTTCTGCCTCTCAGTGTTTCTGCCTCTCAGTGTTTCTGCCACTCAGTGTTTCTGCCTCTCAGTGTTTCTGCCTCTCAGTGTTTCTGCCACTCAGTGTTTCTGCCTCTCAGTGTTTCTGCCTCTCAGTGTTTCTGCCGCTCAGTGTTTCTGCCACTCAGTGTTTCTGCCGCTCAGTGTTTCTGCCGCTCAGTGTTTCTGCCTCTCAGTGTTTCTGCCGCTCAGTGTTTCTGCCTCTCAGTGTTTCTGCCTCTCAGTGTTTCTGCCTCTCAGTGTTTCTGCCACTCAGTGTTTCTGCCTCTCAGTGTTTCTGCCGCACAGTGTTTCTGCCTCTCAGTGTTTCTGCCGCACAGTGTTTCTGCCTCTCAGTGTTTCTGCCACACAGTGTTTCTGCCTCTCAGTGTTTCTGCCTCTCAGTGTTTCTGCCGCTCAGTGTTTCTGCCACTCAGTGTTTCTGCCACTCAGTGTTTCTGCCTCTCAGTGTTTCTGCCGCACAGTGTTTCTGCCTCTCAGTGTTTCTGCCGCACAGTGTTTCTGCCTCTCAGTGTTTCTGCCACACAGTGTTTCTGCCTCTCAGTGTTTCTGCCACACAGTGTTTCTGCCTCTCAGTGTTTCTGCCTCTCAGTGTTTCTGCCTCTCAGTGTTTCTGCCTCTCAGTGTTTCTGCCTCTCAGTGTTTCTGCCTCTCAGTGTTTCTGCCTCTCAGTGTTTCTGCCACTCAGTGTTTCTGCCTCTCAGTGTTTCTGCCGCACAGTGTTTCTGCCTCTCAGTGTTTCTGCCGCACAGTGTTTCTGCCTCTCAGTGTTTCTGCCACACAGTGTTTCTGCCTCTCAGTGTTTCTGCCTCTCAGTGTTTCTGCCTCTCAGTGTTTCTGCCACACAGTGTTTCTGCCTCTCAGTGTTTCTGCCGCTCAGTGTTTCTGCCTCTCAGTGTTTCTGCCTCTCAGTGTTTCTGCCTCTCAGTGTTTCTGCCACTCAGTGTTTCTGCCGCTCAGTGTTTCTGCCTCTCAGTGTTTCTGCCACACAGTGTTTCTGCCTCTCAGTGTTTCTGCCGCTCAGTGTTTCTGCCTCTCAGTGTTTCTGCCTCTCAGTGTTTCTGCCTCTCAGTGTTTCTGCCTCTCAGTGTTTCTGCCACACAGTGTTTCTGCCTCTCAGTGTTTCTGCCGCTCAGTGTTTCTGCCTCTCAGTGTTTCTGCCTCTCAGTGTTTCTGCCTCTCAGTGTTTCTGCCACTCAGTGTTTCTGCCGCTCAGTGTTTCTGCCTCTCAGTGTTTCTGCCGCTCAGTGTTTCTGCCGCTCAGTGTTTCTGCCTCTCAGTGTTTCTGCCACACAGTGTTTCTGCCTCTCAGTGTTTCTGTCTCTCAGTGTTTCTGCCGCTCAGTGTTTCTGCCTCTCAGTGTTTCTGCCGCTCAGTGTTTCTGCCGCTCAGTGTTTCTGCCTCTCAGTGTTTCTGCCGCTCAGTGTTTCTGCCTCTCAGTGTTTCTGCCGCTCAGTGTTTCTGCCGCTCAGTGTTTCTGCCTCTCAGTGTTTCTGCCACTCAGTGTTTCTGCCTCTCAGTGTTTCTGCCTCTCAGTGTTTCTGCCTCTCAGTGTTTCTGCCTCTCAGTGTTTCTGCCTCTCAGTGTTTCTGCCTCTCAGTGTTTCTGCCTCTCAGTGTTTCTGCCACTCAGTGTTTCTGCCTCTCAGTGTTTCTGCCTCTCAGTGTTTCTGCCACTCAGTGTTTCTGCCTCTCAGTGTTTCTGCCTCTCAGTGTTTCTGCCTCTCAGTGTTTCTGCCGCTCAGTGTTTCTGCCTCTCAGTGTTTCTGCCTCTCAGTGTTTCTGCCGCTCAGTGTTTCTGCCTCTCAGTGTTTCTGCCTCTCAGTGTTTCTGCCTCTCAGTGTTTCTGCCTCTCAGTGTTTCTGCCTCTCAGTGTTTCTGCCGCTCAATGGTTTTTGTTTTAGTTTTTTTGTCAAACTAGTATTATTTGAACTGTAAAGTTGTTTAAATCATATTTTTTACAGTAATTTCACAGTTTAGGATGTTATTATAGACATGTATTTCTATTCTAATCTCAACTAAATGAGAAACTATTTAAATTGCTGATTCCAATAAATGTTTCAGAAGACAAAGTAGATGCGGAAGTACCATTGTTTATTGAATGGTTATAGTAAATCATGGTACATCATGATGATAAATGAAGAAACTCTCGGAGGGAAGGAATCTTCAGACATTTTTCCTTTATGAATTTATAAAGTCCTAACTTGCCCAAATATCCTCATTAATGAGCAGAAAGTATTTGAAAATCAGAGCATTTGTCAGTGTGAAAACATTAAAGACAGCCGTTTTCCTTTAGTGCTCAAGCACAGATTAATCTCATCACACTAAGATCAGAGGACCTGCAGGTCTTCATCAGGACCATAACTGAAGACACGTGACGCTTTACGTTACCATGCAAATAATGCTCTGCACACTCTGATTATGAAGGTTTATTGATTTTAATAAAGATGACACGAAGTATACATACATGCCATGGATTGGTGTGTAATTGCGTGTGTGTGTGTGTGTGTGTTCATGTTTATATTACATTGTGGGAACCAAATGTCCCCACAAGTATAGTAAAACCTGAAATCACCTACATTGTGGGGTCCAGCCTGCGGTTCCCATGAGGAAAACAGCGTATAAATCATATTAAGTAATGTTTTTTGAAAATGTAAAAATGCAGAAAGTTGTGTGTGATGGGCAGGTTTAGGGGTAGGGGCAGTGTAAGGGGACAGAATATACAGTTTGTACAGTATAAAAACCATTACGCCTATGGAGAGTCCCCACAAAGATGTGTGCGCCTGTTTGTGTGTGTGTGTGTGTGTGCCTCTTGATGAATGACTCTATGGAGGAAGCAGCTCTTGATGGATCCGTCAGACCAGAGTTTCACTGAGCCCTCAGGAAATTTTCCACTGTTGGTTTTTCCAGTCCAGGTGATTCATGGTGAGGGTGTTAAAGGGTGTGTGTGTGTGTGTGTGTGTGTTTGAGCAGCTGTTTTACTGCTGAGCTGTGAATAAGTCCACCTCTCAACAAGAGTTAATCCTGCTCTTTGGAAGCCTGTTTGCTCAGCATAAGCTCTCTCAGCTTTCATGTTTTTGTGTTTGTTTCGTCGACTCTTCCTTAACATCAGCTGCGGTTCCACCGAGATCTGCCTCTCAGCTCAGGCCTTTACTCAACTAGATATTTAATCATGTATCATGTAATTGTTTGCAATATGTTTGTTTAGTACAATTGATGATAAAATAAGTCTTTAAAAATGATGTCATGTATTTATGTGCATTCTGTAATCAGGTGTTTTAGTACGTATAAAGTAGCACCAACAGTGCGTCCGGAGAGTATTCACAGCGCTTCACTTTTTCCACATTTTGTTTTGTTACAGCCTTATTCCAACATGGATTCAATTTATTATTTTCCTCAAAATTCTACAAACAATACCCCATATTGACAACGTGAAAGAAGTTTGTTTAAAATCTTTGCAAATTGATTAAAAATTAAAAATGAAGAAATCACATGTACATAAGTATTCACAGCCTTTGCCATGACACTCAAACTTGAGCTCAGGTTTATCCCGTTTCCACAGATCATCCTTGAGATGTTTCTAGGACTGGATTGGAGTCCACCTGTGGTAAATTCAGTTGATTGGACATGATTTGTAAAGACACACACCTGTCTATATAAGGTCCCGCAGTTAACAGTGCATGTCAGAGCACAAACCAAGCCATGAAGTCCAAGGCATTGTCTGAGGACCCCCGAGACAGGAGGGTCGAGGCACAGATCTGGGGAAGGGTGCAGAAACATCTCTGCAGCATTGAACGTTCCCATGAGCACAGTGGCCTCCATCATCCATAACCGGAAGAAGTGTGGAACCACCCGGACTCTTCCTACAGCTGAGCGATCGGGGGAGAAGGGCCTCAGTCAGGCAGGAGACCCAGAACCCGATGGCAGAGCTCTCTCTGTGGAGAGGAGAACCTTCCGGAAGAACAACCATCTCTCCTAGACGTGTCAGGATGGAGGGAAAGATGAATGTACAGAGACACAAAACCTGCTCCAGAGCTCTGGACCTCAGACTGGGGCGACGGTTCATCTTCCAACAGGACAACGACCCTCAGCACACAGCCGAGATAACACAGGAGTGTCCCGGGACAGCTCTGAGAATGTCCTCGAGTGGCCCACCAGAGCCCAGACTCGAGCCCGATTGAGCATCTCTGGAGAGATCTGAACATGGCTGTGCACCGACGCTCCGCATCCAACCTGATGGAGCTTGAGAGGTTCTGCAAGCAAGAATAGGAGTGTGATGAAACTTGCAGCATCACACTCAGAGCCCTGAGGCTGGACTTCAACAAAAGCATTGAGCAAAGGCTGTGAATACTTCTGTACCTGTGATTCTTTTCGTTTTTTATTTTTAATAAATTTGCAAACATTTCAAACAAACTTCTTTCACGCTGTCATTATGGGGTATTGTTTGTAGAATTTTGAGGAAAATAATTGATTTTATCCATTTTGGAATAAGGCTGTAACAAAATGTGTAAAAGTGAAGCGCTGTGAACGCACTGTCACTGCATGAGCGGTCGAGGATAGGAGGGCAGAACTGAGATCTGACACGCCATCTAAACAATGAGACACTTCTGGTGAAAGACACTGAAAATACATTGAGAATCAATCAACGCAACAATAGAAATGTAGGTAACACTTTACAATCAGGTCTCATTCGTTAGCAGCTAATGCACAAACGGACAATGTCAGAGCAATATACTTTTTACAGCATTTATTAATCTTTGTTAATGTTAGTCAGTACAAATAGATTTGTTCAGTCTTTGTTTATGTTATTCCACTGTGGATTAAATAATATTAACATAAAACTTTTGATTTGAAAACTGTATTATTAAATGTTTAAATTAGCATAACTAAATGAAAGCTTATTGTAAAGCGATAAGAGAACGTGTGTAACTCATAAAATGATGTTCAGTTTTATAAAATCTGTTCGTTTTATCTTTTGCCTCTTGTACTGTTGCATAATCAGCATTCATGTAACTAATTCATTTGAAATTTTCATGGAAATCATTTGAAAGTGGTACATTCTCACCATACACTATTATGAATGACCTGTTTTTGTCACACTGATGAATAATGGACATGTAATTGATTTATAAGAACAGAAAGCATGTAAAGAGTGTGTGTTTCAGGTGCCTGACCAGACGTTTCCCATTGTTCCTTGAGGATCGAGTGTTTGAGCGGTTCAGCCGGATTAAATATAGCCTTCAGTGCCGGAGCAGCCGAACACGGTTTATATAAGGCTAAACTTCACTGAGAGGAAATATTTGACCTGGCACTGCAGAAATCTCCTCGTGTCGCACCGTCAGTGGAGAACCAGGAAAAATCCCAGCTCAAGTTATTCAGTGCTAACGGATGACTAGCGCACCTTTTCCCGTTCCACGTCAACGAATCAAGAGGAAGATTGAGAGGATCCCACGCTTGCCATTGTCATGAATATCCCTGAGGATCTGAGTCAGCAGAGACGGGCTGGTGCTGATGGAGGAGTTCCCGCTTCTTAACGTCTGAGGGAATGTGACAGCTGTCAATCACACTGAGCCTCATATTTACACCCTTACGTCCGGCCATACTAGAGGACTCCTGAATAACGGACCACAGACCGATGACACCGTTATTAACACAACATGACCACTTCTGAAAACCTCGCAGATGTGAAAGGGTCTCTTCTGGAAAGTCAAGAGCTCTTTTTATAATACAGAGTGTTTCAAAGCAGCTTTACAGAGATAACAGGAAAATAATGCAACAAAGTTTGTTTCCAGAAGAGAATAGCGTCACAGTCCAGCTTAAGTCAGTTCAGTGATGCTTCATTTCTGTTGTAAAAGTTATTCATTTAGTTAATTTATATATATATATATATATATATATATATATATATTTAATGTTCACGTCTTTTAACAGTTTTGAAACAAAATAGGCCTACAAACATAATCGCATGCTTATAAGGCATCATGGAGGAACAGTAGTGCGTCACAGTGGATGGACTGAGGTGTGCTCTCCTCTCTTCAGACTTTCTCTACGCTGAACAGCAGCGATGGGGTTTTTTCACCGAGCGGAAAAGATTAAGCCCGAGGTCCGACCCGACCCGAGCCATTTGCTTATATTTTCGAACCAAACCCGCGGTTCCCGTCGGGTTTTTTGGGCCGACCCGACCCGTTGAGAACTCTAGTTCAGAATACTTGTTCTAAATATAAAAGAATAGCAGAATCCACACCACAACTATTACAATAACAACACAGAGTAACGATATGGTTGAATGATTTTTTCCAGCTGATAAACATTGACAGCCACTCTCACAAAATGCTGGATATTATGCGAATGTGAAAACCATTACATTCCCCAATGCATATTAAACTCACGTCGAGATGAAGTTCACTGTGAACTGAGACACTAACACCGGATCATGAGCTGATCGCTTATATGAGAACAGTGCTTTGCTCTGGAACACTTATTTAATATTTTACTTATTTAATAAAGGCACTAAGCCATTTTGTGATTTAGATTTTAGTTTGATTGACATGTTTGCCAAAGCAACGTCACTTTACACAACGTTAGAGACCTTTATGTTATTATGAGAAGTGTAAACATATTTTTGGTTCATAATGACACTGTGGCCGGCGGGACGAGTTAAGTGTGTGGGATGTTATTCTCTGTTTAGTGTGCTGGAGCGCAGTAATGGTGGCATCTGTGACTGCAGTAAGTGTACGGTGGTTTAGAGGACTAGTTTAGAGAAGGGAGGACTGGTTTCAGTCAAGTCACCTTCATTTATACAGCGCTTTTAACAATATAGATTGTTTCAAAGTAGCTTTACAGTGATAATAGGAAATTAAAGTACTGGCTTTACAGCAGCTCTAGAATGTTATTGTAAAGTTAGTTTTGATCATTATATGTTAACTTAGGGGCCGCTAACACGACACACAGAACACCCTTAACGCGCTGCGCCGCACAGCAACAGCGTCTGGAGCTCGAGAACGCAAACCTTGAAACGGGTTCCAAAGTGCAAGAGGTGAAAACCTTTGAAAAACGTGATCATGTCCGCATAAGCTTCAAAAACGCGAACCTGTTATATATTTTGACAACGTTTTATCTGTACAGAGGAGAAGGGAAGGAGGCCTTCACAGGGACGGACTAGTGACACTTCAGGACTGCGGTGTCGTCGCTGGAGTGTGTGTGTGTGTCCAGGCGCAGGTCCTGCATCAGATCTGGAGTGTGTGTGTGTGTGTCCAGGCGCAGGTCCTGCATCAGATCTGGAGTGTGTGTGTGTGTCCAGGCGCAGGTCCTGCATCAGATCTGGAGTGTGTGTGTGTGTCCAGGCGCAGGTCCTGCATCAGATCTGGAGTGTGTGTGTGTGTGTCCAGGCGCAGGTCTTGCATCAGATCTGGAGTGTGTGTGTGTGTCCAGGCGCAGGTCCTTCATCAGATCTGGAGTGTGTGTGTGTGTGTCCAGGCGCAGGTCCTGCATCAGATCTGGAGTGTGTGTGTGTGTGTGTCCAGACGCAGTTCCTGCATCAGATCTGGAGTGTGTGTGTGTGTGTGTCCAGACGCAGTTCCTGCATCAGATCTGGAGTGTGTGTGTGTGTGTGTCCAGACGCAGTTCCTGCATCAGATCTGGAGTGTGTGTGTGTGTCCAGGCGCAGGTCCTTCATCAGATCTGGAGTGTGTGTGTGTGTGTCCAGGCGCAGGTCCTTCATCAGATCTGGAGTGTGTGTGTGTGTCCAGGCGCAGGTCCTGCATCAGATCTGGAGTGTGTGTGTGTGTCCAGGCGCAGGTCCTGCATCAGATCTGGAGTGTGTGTGTGTGTCCAGGCGCAGGTCCTGCATCAGATCTGGAGTGTGTGTGTGTGTCCAGGCGCAGGTCCTGCATCAGATCTGGAGTGTGTGTGTGTGTGTCCAGACGCAGTTCCTGCATCAGATCTGGAGTGTGTGTGTGTGTGTGTCCAGACGCAGTTCCTGCATCAGATCTGGAGTGTGTGTGTGTGTGTGTCCAGACGCAGTTCCTGCATCAGATCTGGAGTGTGTGTGTGTGTCCAGGCGCAGGTCCTTCATCAGATCTGGAGTGTGTGTGTGTGTGTCCAGGCGCAGGTCCTTCATCAGATCTGGAGTGTGTGTGTGTGTCCAGGCGCAGGTCCTGCATCAGATCTGGAGTGTGTGTGTGTGTCCAGGCGCAGGTCCTGCATCAGATCTGGAGTGTGTGTGTGTGTCCAGGCGCAGGTCCTGCATCAGATCTGGAGTGTGTGTGTGTGTCCAGGCGCAGGTCTTGCATCAGATCTGGAGTGTGTGTCCAGGCGCAGATCCTTCATCAGATCTGGAGTCAAGTCAAGTCAAGTCACATTTATTTATATAGCGCTTTTCACAATACAGATTGCATCAAAGCAGCTTCACAGTGATAACATGAAAGTAGTACAACACAGTTCAATAATATTGTTGAATATTAAATATCCCCAACTAAGCAAGCCAAAAGCAAGGCGACAGTGGCAAGGAACCAAAACTCCATCAGATTGGATGGAGAAAAAAACCTTGGGAGAACCCAGGCTAGTCAGGGGCCAGTTCTCCTCTGGCTAACAATCATAGGGTTTCAAAGAAGCTTTACAGTAAGTGCATATCAGAAAGTACCTGGAAAAAATACATTTAGTTAATCATGTAATATTAAGGGGATAACATATCGCCGGCGTTGAGTCGTCTCTTCGCAGGCGTTGAGTCGTCTCTTCACAGGCGTCGAGTCGTCTCTTCACAGGCGTTGAGTCGTCTCTTCACAGGCGTTGAGTCGTCTCTTCACAGGCGTCGAGTCGTCTCTTCACAGGCGTTGAGTCGTCTCTTCACAGGCGTTGAGTCGTCTCTTCACAGGCGTTGAGTCGTCTCTTCACAGGCGTTGAGTCGTCTCTTCACAGGCGTCGAGTCGTCTCTTCACAGGCGTTGAGTCGTCTCTTCACAGGCGTTGAGTCGTCTCTTCGCAGGCGTCGAGTCGTCTCTTCACAGGCGTTGAGTCGTCTCTTCGCAGGCGTTGAGTCGTCTCTTCACAGGCGTCGAGTCGTCTCTTCACAGGCGTTGAGTCGTCTCTTCACAGGCGTCGAGTCGTCTCTTCACAGGCGTCGAGTCGTCTCATCACAGGCGTCGAGTCGTCTCTTCGCAGGCGTCGAGTCGTCTCTTCACAGGCGTTGAGTCGTCTCTTCACAGGCGTCGAGTCGTCTCTTCACAGGCGTCGAGTCGTCTCTTCACAGGCGTCGAGTCGTCTCTTCACAGGCGTTGAGTCGTCTCTTCACAGGCGTTGAGTCGTCTCTTCACAGGCGTTGAGTCGTCTCTTCACAGGCGTTGAGTCGTCTCATCACAGGCGTCGAGTCGTCTCTTCGCAGGCGTCGAGTCGTCTCTTCACAGGCGTCGAGTCGTCTCTTCACAGGCGTTGAGTCGTCTCTTCACAGGCGTTGAGTCGTCTCTTCACAGGCGTTGAGTCGTCTCTTCACAGGCGTTGAGTCGTCTCTTCACAGGCGTCGAGTCGTCTCATCACAGGCGTCGAGTCGTCTCTTCGCAGGCGTCGAGTCGTCTCTTCACAGGCGTCGAGTCGTCTCTTCACAGGCGTTGAGTCGTCTCTTCACAGGCGTTGAGTCGTCTCTTCACAGGCGTTGAGTCGTCTCTTCACAGGCGTTGAGTCGTCTCTTCACAGGCGTTGAGTCGTCTCTTCACAGGCGTCGAGTCGTCTCTTCACAGGCGTTGAGTCGTCTCTTCACAGGCGTCGAGTCGTCTCTTCACAGGCGTTGAGTCGTCTCTTCACAGGCGTTGAGTCGTCTCTTCGCAGGCGTCGAGTCGTCTCTTCACAGGCGTCGAGTCGTCTCTTCACAGGCGTTGAGTCGTCTCTTCACAGGCGTCGAGTCGTCTCTTCACAGGCGTCGAGTCGTCTCTTCACAGGCGTTGAGTCGTCTCTTCGCAGGCGTCGAGTCGTCTCTTCACAGGCGTCGAGTCGTCTCTTCACAGGCGTCGAGTCGTCTCTTCACAGGCGTCGAGTCGTCTCTTCACAGGCGTTGAGTCGTCTCTTCACAGGCGTCGAGTCGTCTCTTCGCAGGCGTTGAGTCGTCTCTTCACAGGCGTCGAGTCGTCTCTTCACAGGCGTCGAGTCGTCTCTTCACAGGCGTTGAGTCGTCTCTTCACAGGCGTTGAGTCGTCTCTTCGCAGGCGTCGAGTCGTCTCTTCACAGGCGTCGAGTCGTCTCTTCACAGGCGTCGAGTCGTCTCATCACAGGCGTCGAGTCGTCTCTTCACAGGCGTCGAGTCGTCTCTTCACAGGCGTTGAGTCGTCTCTTCGCAGGCGTTGAGTCGTCTCTTCGCAGGCGTCGAGTCGTCTCTTCACAGGCGTCGAGTCGTCTCTTCACAGGCGTTGAGTCGTCTCTTCACAGGCGTTGAGTCGTCTCTTCACAGGCGTTGAGTCGTCTCTTCACAGGCGTTGAGTCGTCTCTTCACAGGCGTTGAGTCGTCTCTTCACAGGCGTCGAGTCGTCTCTTCACAGGCGTCGAGTCGTCTCTTCACAGGCGTTGAGTCGTCTCTTCACAGGCGTCGAGTCGTCTCTTCACAGGCGTTGAGTCGTCTCTTCACAGGCGTTGAGTCGTCTCTTCACAGGCGTTGAGTCGTCTCTTCACAGGCGTTGAGTCGTCTCTTCACAGGCGTCGAGTCGTCTCATCACAGGCGTCGAGTCGTCTCTTCACAGGCGTCGAGTCGTCTCTTCACAGGCGTTGAGTCGTCTCTTCACAGGCGTTGAGTCGTCTCTTCACAGGCGTCGAGTCGTCTCTTCACAGGCGTCGAGTCGTCTCTTCACAGGCGTCGAGTCGTCTCTTCACAGGCGTCGAGTCGTCTCTTCACAGGCGTTGAGTCGTCTCTTCGCAGGCGTGGAGTCGTCTCTTCACAGGCGTCGAGTCGTCTCTTCACAGGCGTCGAGTCGTCTCTTCACAGGCGTTGAGTCGTCTCTTCACAGGCGTTGAGTCGTCTCTTCACAGGCGTTGAGTCGTCTCTTCACAGGCGTTGAGTCGTCTCTTCACAGGCGTGGAGTCGTCTCTTCACAGGCGTCGAGTCGTCTCTTCACAGGCGTCGAGTCGTCTCTTCACAGGCGTCGAGTCGTCTCTTCACAGGCGTCGAGTCGTCTCTTCACAGGCGTTGAGTCGTCTCTTCACAGGCGTTGAGTCGTCTCTTCACAGGCGTTGAGTCGTCTCTTCACAGGCGTTGAGTCGTCTCTTCACAGGCGTCGAGTCGTCTCATCACAGGCGTCGAGTCGTCTCTTCACAGGCGTCGAGTCGTCTCTTCACAGGCGTTGAGTCGTCTCTTCGCAGGCGTCGAGTCGTCTCTTCACAGGCGTCGAGTCGTCTCTTCACAGGCGTCGAGTCGTCTCTTCACAGGCGTTGAGTCGTCTCTTCACAGGCGTTGAGTCGTCTCTTCACAGGCGTTGAGTCGTCTCTTCACAGGCGTTGAGTCGTCTCTTCGCAGGCGTCGAGTCGTCTCTTCGCAGGCGTTGAGTCGTCTCTTCACAGGCGTCGAGTCGTCTCTTCACAGGCGTTGAGTCGTCTCTTCACAGGCGTTGAGTCGTCTCTTCACAGGCGTGGAGTCGTCTCTTCACAGGCGTCGAGTCGTCTCTTCACAGGCGTTGAGTCGTCTCTTCACAGGCGTTGAGTCGTCTCTTCACAGGCGTTGAGTCGTCTCTTCACAGGCGTCGAGTCGTCTCTTCACAGGCGTTGAGTCGTCTCTTCACAGGCGTTGAGTCGTCTCTTCACAGGCGTCGAGTCGTCTCTTCACAGGCGTCGAGTCGTCTCTTCTCAGGCGTTGAGTCGTCTCTTCACAGGCGTTGAGTCGTCTCTTCACAGGCGTTGAGTCGTCTCTTCACAGGCGTTGAGTCGTCTCTTCACAGGCGTCGAGTCGTCTCTTCGCAGGCGTCGAGTCGTCTCTTCTCAGGCGTTGAGTCGTCTCTTCACAGGCGTCGAGTCGTCTCTTCACAGGCGTTGAGTCGTCTCTTCACAGGCGTCGAGTCGTCTCTTCACAGGCGTCGAGTCGTCTCTTCACAGGCGTCGAGTCGTCTCTTCACAGGCGTCGAGTCGTCTCTTCACAGGCGTCGAGTCGTCTCTTCACAGGCGTCGAGTCGTCTCTTCACAGGCGTTGAGTCGTCTCTTCACAGGCGTTGAGTCGTCTCTTCACAGGCGTTGAGTCGTCTCTTCACAGGCGTCGAGTCGTCTCTTCACAGGCGTTGAGTCGTCTCTTCACAGGCGTTGAGTCGTCTCTTCACAGGCGTCGAGTCGTCTCTTCACAGGCGTTGAGTCGTCTCTTCACAGGCGTTGAGTCGTCTCTTCACAGGCGTCGAGTCGTCTCTTCACAGGCGTCGAGTCGTCTCTTCACAGGCGTTGAGTCGTCTCTTCACAGGCGTTGAGTCGTCTCTTCGCAGGCGTCGAGTCGTCTCTTCACAGGCGTTGAGTCGTCTCTTCACAGGCGTTGAGTCGTCTCTTCACAGGCGTCGAGTCGTCTCTTCACAGGCGTCGAGTCGTCTCTTCACAGGCGTTGAGTCGTCTCTTCACAGGCGTTGAGTCGTCTCTTCACAGGCGTCGAGTCGTCTCTTCACAGGCGTTGAGTCGTCTCTTCACAGGCGTTGAGTCGTCTCTTCACAGGCGTCGAGTCGTCTCTTCACAGGCGTCGAGTCGTCTCTTCACAGGCGTTGAGTCGTCTCTTCACAGGCGTTGAGTCGTCTCTTCGCAGGCGTCGAGTCGTCTCTTCACAGGCGTTGAGTCGTCTCTTCACAGGCGTTGAGTCGTCTCTTCACAGGCGTTGGTCTTCTCATCACAGGCGTTGGGGCATCCGAAATCCCCGTGAGAGGCAGGATACCAAACTGGAGCCTACGAACGCCATTTTTCTCGGGACAAGCGTCCCGAGATAACAGCAGAAAGGCAGATGGGAAATAATTAGCATAGCTGATGTTCATAATGATTTCCATTACACGGGAGTAGGTGTTAGAAAACCATAATCTCACAACTCTACGCAACCCAAACTCTCCGCAACCCAACCGCAACCATACGGACCGACCCGTTTGTCTATAAGGCTGTCGAGCCCCACTGGTGCGTTAAGCAGTTTCAGTGGCAAACGGTTCCGTATGGCATAGCAGAGGACTAAAAGGTAAGCATTATGTGAATGCTTGACTAAAGAGACACGTCTTTAGTCTAGTTTTAAACTGTGTCAGCGAGTCAGAGCATCGGACCGTATCGGGAAGGCTATTCCAGAGTTTTGGAGCTAAATGCGAGAATGCCCTCCCTCCTTTCGTGGACTTCGATATCCTAGGAATGACCAGAAGCCTTGAATTTAGTGATCTTAGAGAACGCGGTGGATTGTAGGGCGATAGAAGGTCCATTAAATACACAGGAGCTAAACCATTTAGGGCTTTATAGGTCAGTAGTAGTACTTTGTAATTGATACGGAACTTAATAGGTAACCAGTGCAGAGATGATAAAATCGGTGTTATATGATCATATTTTCTTGATCTAGTAAGAACTCTAGCGGCTGCATTTTGGACTAACTGTAGCTTGTTTATTGAAGATGCAGGACAACCGGCTAATAAAGCATTACAGTAATCTAGTCTCGAGGTCATGAATGCATGAACTAACTTTTCTGCATCAGAAACAGATAGCATGTTACGTAATTTAGCAATGTTTCTAAGGTGGAAAAAGGCTGTTCTTGTAACAGATGAAATATGATTTTCAAAAGACAAGTTGCGGTCTAGTATAACACCCAGGTCTTTTACTGTAGTGGAAAAAGTAACAGGACATCCTTCTAAATTAAAGTTGTATTGTAAGAGATTTTGTGTGTAGTTTTTTGGACCAATAAGTAATACCTCCGTTTTATCTGAATTTAATAGCAGGAAATTACGCGTCATCCAGCATTTTATATCTTTGAGACATTCTGTCAATTTAGATGAGGTAGTGTTTTCATCTGGTCGTGATGAAATATATAATTGAGTGTCGTCAGCATAACAGTGGAAATTAATTCCATGTTTTCTTATAAAAACATGGAGTGTGTGTGTGTGTCCAGGCGCAGGTCCTTCATCAGATCTGGAGTGAGTGTGTGTGTGTGTGTCCAGGCGCAGGTCCTGCATCAGATCTGGAGTGTGTGTGTGTGTCCAGGCGCAGGTCCTGCATCAGATCTGGAGTGTGTGTGTGTGTGTCCAGGCGCAGGTCCTGCATCAGATCTGGAGTGTGTGTGTGTGTCCAGGCGCAGGTCCTGCATCAGATCTGGAGTGTGTGTGTGTGTCCAGGCGCAGGTCCTGCATCAGATCTGGAGTGTGTGTGTGTGTCCAGGCGCAGGTCCTGCATCAGATCTGGAGTGTGTGTGTGTGTCCAGACACAGGTCCTGCATCAGATCTGGAGTGTGTGTGTGTGTCCAGGCGCAGGTCTTGCATCAGATCTGGAGTGTGTGTCCAGGCGCAGATCCTTCATCAGATCTGGAGTGTGTGTGTGTGTCCAGGCGCAGGTCTTGCATCAGATCTGGAGTGTGTGTGTGTGTCCAGGCGCAGGTCCTGCATCAGATCTGGAGTGTGTGTGTGTGTCCAGGCGCAGGTCCTGCATCAGATCTGGAGTGTGTGTGTGTGTCCAGGCGCAGGTCCTGCATCAGATCTGGAGTGTGTGTGTGTGTCCAGGCGCAGGTCCTTCATCAGATCTGGAGTGTGTGTGTGTGTGTCCAGGCGCAGGTCTTGCATCAGATCTGGAGTGTGTGTGTGTGTCGAGGCGCAGGTCCTGCATCAGATCTGGAGTGTGTGTGTGTGTGTGTCCAGACGCAGTTCCTGCATCAGATCTGGAGTGTGTGTGTGTGTCCAGGCGCAGGTCCTGCATCAGATCTGGAGTGTGTGTGTGTGTCCAGACGCAGGTCCTGCATCAGATCTGGAGTGTGTGTGTGTGTCCAGGCGCAGGTCCTGCATCAGATCTGGAGTGTGTGTGTGTGTCCAGGCGCAGGTCCTGCATCAGATCTGGAGTGTGTGTGTGTGTCCAGGCGCAGGTCCTGCATCAGATCTGGAGTGTGTGTGTGTGTCCAGGCGCAGGTCTTGCATCAGATCTGGAGTGTGTGTGTGTGTCCAGGCGCAGGTCCTGCATCAGATCTGGAGTGTGTGTGTGTGTGTGTCCAGACGCAGTTCCTGCATCAGATCTGGAGTGTGTGTGTGTGTCCAGGCGCAGGTCCTGCATCAGATCTGGAGTGTGTGTGTGTGTCCAGACGCAGGTCCTGCATCAGATCTGGAGTGTGTGTGTGTGTCCAGGCGCAGGTCCTGCATCAGATCTGGATACGGCCTGGATCCGGCGGACTGCGGTAAACCTCGGGATAAATAGATACACTAATATTAGCGTAGATGCCATCCTTCTTATGATGTAACGAGTCCATCAGGATTTAAGGGAAGTGTTCCCAGTTCCGGCTGACCTAATCTATGCAGCCTAACATTGAATTATAGAAGTCTATAATGTATTATGTGTATGCTAGGTCAAAGAGATGTGTTTTTAGTTAGCTTTGAACTGACAGAGTGTGTCTGCTTCCCGGACAATGGTAGGAAGACTGTTCCAGAGTTTTGGTGCTAAATAGGAAAAGGATCTCCCGCCAGCAGTCGATTTAGATATTCTAGGTATTATCAACTGGCCGGAATTTTGAGATCGCAATAGACGTGAAGGACTATAATGCGTTAAGAGCTCGCTCAAGCACTGGAAGCTAAACCATTTAGTGCTTTGTAAGTAATCAACAATATTTTAACATTTATACGATGTTTACTAGGGAGCCAATGCAGTGTTGACAGAACCGGGCTAATATGGTCATACTTCCTGGTTCTGGTAAGAACTCGAGCGGCTGCGTTTTGGACCAGCTGGAGTTTGTTTATTAAGCGTGCAGGGCAACCACCCAGTAGAGCATTACAGTAATCTAGCCTTGAGGTCATGAACGCATGAACTAATTGTTCCGCATTCGTCAATGAGAGCATATGGCGTATTTTAGATATATTTTTAAGATGGAAGAATGCGGTTTTACAGATATTAGACACGTGACTTTCAAATGAAAGATTTCTATCAAAGAGCACACACCCACACACACACACACACACACACACACACACACACACACACACACACACACACAGGTTCTTAACCGACGACAAAGACTTAACAGAGCAGCCATCAAGTGTTAGACAGTATTCTGGGTTATTACGTGAGTAAGTTTTTTGTCCAATAATTAGAATCTCTGTTTTTTTTTTCAGAATTTAGTAGTAGGAAATTACTAGTCATTCAGTGTTTATATCAGCTATGCATTCCGTTAATTTTGTGAATTGGTAAGTTTCGTTGGGTTTTGAAGAAATATACAGCTGAGTATCATCGGCATAACAGTGAACACTAATGCCATGCTTCGTAATGATATCTCCTAATGGTAGCATGTACTGTGTGTGTGTGTGTGTGTGTGTGTGTGATAGAGAGAGTGTGTGTGTGTGTGTGTGTGTGTGTGTGTGTGTGTGTGTGTGTGATAGAGAGAGTGTGTGTGTGTGATAGAGAGAGTGTGTGTGTGTGTGTGTGTGTGTGTTTGTGATAGAGAGAGTGTGTGTGTGTGTGTGTAGCATGTACAGAGTGAACAGCAGCGGTCCTAGTACTGAGCCTTGTGGTACGCCATACTGAACTTGTGATCGATAAGACATCTCTTCATTTACTGCTACAAACTGATAACGGTCAGTTAAGTATGATTTAAACCATGCTAATGCAATTCCACTAATGCCAACATAGTTTTCGAGTCTATTTAAAAGAATGTTGTGGTCAATAGTATCAAATGCAGCACTAAGATCGAGTAACACTAATAGAGAAATACAACCACGATCGGATGATAAGAGCAAATCATGTGTGACTCTGATGAGAGCGGTCTCAGTGCTATGGTACGGTCTAAATCCTGAAATCCTCGCAGATTCCATTTCTTTCTAGAAAGGAACACAGTTGTGAGGATACTGCCTTTTCTAGTATCTTTGACAGAAAAGGCAGATTCGAGATCGGCCTGTAATCGACTAATTCTGTAGGATCAAGTCAGGAATTAATGATATTGAGAAGAGGATCTATGACCTCTGGAAGCATCTCTTTCAGTAGCTTAGTCGGTATAGGGTCTAACATACATGTTGTTGATTAGATGATTTAACAAGTTTTGACAATTCTTCCTCTTCTATAACAATGAATTAATCTAATTTTTCCTCTGGGAGATAGGGTTGCGGCGGTGAGGAAATTTTCCCACCTGTTAATCGACGTGTGACAACACCGGTAATCCCGGTGTCACCGTGGGGGGCGGGGCGGGGGAGCTAAATAGCTTTTAAATGCGTGCGCGTTATACTTTCACTTTCGAAATAAGCGTCAATTGGCAATTCAGCGTCAATTGCTTGAATGGACAAAAAAAAAAACTCGCTGATAATAAAACTTTTATTTATAGACAGAACTTTTATTAGCATAACGAACGAATAAAAATAACCCCATGCATAGGCTGAAAAAAGTGAAAATCGGCAAACTGGGCCCAAACAAATAAGAACCATAAAACGTTTATTAACGAATAAGAAAATAAAATAGGCCTAAATAAATTACACAAAGTTTAAATAAGATAAAACCAAATAAATAAGACCCCATTTACACCTGGTATTAAAATGCGATCTGTATCCAGATAAGTTATCCAGATAATAAAAACCGCATGTTAATGCAGTTGTGATCGGATCTGCCTGACCACATCTGGAGGTAGTCTGGCTGCATTGTGTTCGGATCTTTACTAGGTGTAAACGCAATCTGGTTGTTGAAACCACATATGTATATTTTACTCCTCCCAAATATGCTAAAAAAAAATAAACGTGTGAGAGTGTTATAGGCTATAGGCTATTTCATGTCAGATATGACGACGCTACTGCAACACGCATTACCGCATATGAGCAGCTGAGCGTCTATTCATCAAGCCAACGTGCAAACATCGCAAATAAAAGTGAAAGTAAGTCACAGACGC
The DNA here is from genome assembly GCA_029959095.1 of Rhinichthys osculus. Lineage (NCBI taxonomy): Eukaryota > Metazoa > Chordata > Actinopteri > Cypriniformes > Leuciscidae > Rhinichthys > Rhinichthys osculus. The sequence goes on along the minus strand of JARWKJ010000022.1, from coordinate 35,738,348 downwards.
TTAACACACAATCATCTTCAAGTAAAAAAACGAAATTATCTTACCAGGGCTGTTGCCACTTTTTCTTATTGCTGTCTTTGATTTTGAATTGAGCTGATGATCAATAAAATGCAGCTCACCTCTGTTGCTTTCGGTGGCGTGCAATCCATTAAATCATAGCGCGGGAGTTGAAGTCGGATTTATATCCGTTTTGCAAAAACACATTTATGTGGCCAGGTGTAAATGGAATCGGTAAGATCAGAACACTTATTATCCGGATAACTTATCTGGATACAGATCTCATTTTAATACCAGGTGTAAATGGGGTCTAAGAGACGAATATAAAATCTCCACACGTGCTAAATGGAATTTGACTCCTGATGCTTGCTGATCTGTGACATGACTGGCTCTTGGCACGCACTAATAACGCACTGCACAGTTCAGTTTTTAATTATAATGTATGCTCTCTTCTGAACTAAATAATTGATAATTATTATTTGTAATTAATTCAAATAAATATTTTAGCAAAAACGAATACTTTAAAAAAGTCAAGACATCGCGGTGTCACGGTGGGAAAGTGATGTCACCGGTGATGGGGCTTAAAACCGGTAACACCGTCAACACCGTCTATCGCGGCAAGCCTATTGGGAGACTACAATGCTAGCCTGGTTAAAACCAGACCATTCTCAGGTGTAACTGAGTTATGGTCTGGCAAAGCGTCATCAAATCATTTCCAGAGGGGCGTCGCCAACGGATGTCGCGGATAGACCTAAACCCAATCAGAGCGATGAAGGAGATGACGTATGCAGAGCGGCGGAGACACATCTCCGAGTGTTGTTCTTTGCTCGGTTTTTTAACAAAAAGGAAACGTTCTAATGGCTTAAAACAGACGCGATAGCTGATTGGAACGAGTGATGTTCGACGGCGGCATCCATCTTTGTAATGTAGGCTACAAAATCTGCTTCAAAATCCCAGCGCTGTCGTCATCGTGTAAAGCCGCCCCAACGCTTCTGATTGGTGCCTCGATTTCGGCGGATTGGAAATGGGCTTGAATGAGCTCTTTGCCAGACTAACTTTCAGAGCAAACCTAAATTTGCCGGAAGTTGTCTGGGTTTTCTGTACTGTAGTAGACGGTTGCATAGTTATAATTTTCTCCCTAATATTATCAATCTTGTAAGTAAAGAAGTTCATAAAGTCATTACTGCTGTGCTGCTTGGAAACGTCTGGGCTTGAAGCTTTATTTCTCATTAATTTAGCCACTGTTTCAAATAAATACCTCTGGGTTTTTTTTGTTTTCTTCAAGGAGGTTTGAAAAAATAAGCAGATCTAGCAGTTTTTAAGGCCTTTCTGTACGCAATCGTGCTCTCTTTCCAAAAAATAATAAAAAAAGTCTATTTTTTTTTTCTTCCAGTTGCGCTCCATTTTTCTGGCTGCTCTCTTAAGGACTATTATCTTTAATCTTCTTAAAGCGCAACGGAGCAACTGTGTCTAAAGTGCTGGAAAAGAGAGAGTCAAGTTCTTCTAAGCTATCCGGGATGCTGAGATGATGAAACTGATCAGGAAGATTATTAATAAAGCAATCTTTAGTGGCAGAAGTGATAGGTCTAACATATTTGTAACACAGAGTCGGCATTGCAGCCTTGGCTAAATGAAGTTTCCACGAGACTAGATAATGATCTGAGATGTCATCGCTCTGCTGCAGTATTTCATTGACATCAACATTGATTCCATGTGATAATATTCGATCTAAAGAACTTGGATTTTAGAGGACTCCGTATTTCACCATTCTCAGACCTGCTGGTGTTCAGCGGAAGGCTTTCTTCCACCATCACATCAGCCTGTGTTGAACAGACCTGGAATCACCAGGGTCACACAGGCAAATATTTACCTATCTTGGCCCAGGAAGAGGCTCTCGAATGGCACCTGTTTGCCAGATGTGTCCAGGAGCCGCTTTATGCCGTCTTTGTTCTCCGAACGAGTCGAATGGCTGTTTATATTTCCCTTTTGCCTCTTTCAGAAGAACTCAGACATGATGCCGAACCCTTGGACCAAATGTGTCTGTACATGATGATCTTTTTGACATGGTTCTAATTGAAAACTTTACACGTTCAAGAAGAGTTTCCATACGCTCTGCTCTGAACAGATGAGTCTCCCTGAAGCTTCTGATCTCTGAACTTCATGCTTTGGCAGTTGATTGTTGATCTGAGAACTTCTCTTATTCACTCTTGGTCTTCCTTGTTCAATCCTCCTCATCAGTATCAGGCAAATTCATTCATGAAGTCCTTTCACAGGATCTGTTCTCTTGTTCTCCTCTCGATAGTAATCGCACCGAACAACAACTACAGCAGTTATACGCTTGGACACACAGAGACTCTATAGAGTTCAGTCGTCTGTCTGTGGTTTCAGTTTCATGTGGATTACTATCATGGACCTTCAACCCATCAGCCTTACATACAAGGACAAACTCTGGGAAGCAAACAGGAGTGTAATGTACTCCTGACACATACTGCTCCAGGTGGTAAAAGTGTTTATAAGTATCTTTGATCATGGGTTTAATATCAGTCTTTATTGGTGTAATATGTTTTATTGATGGAGCAGTTGTGATGTAGATGGCTTTTCCGTGTCTCTTGTCTTCCAGTGGCGATCAGTCAGATATGCTGTTAGTCTCATTTGTGTCCATAACACTGTATCCGGGCAACATGAGTGAATTACACAGCTGGCCTTTACATTCAGCACTCTCATTAAACTATCACATGATTTCTCAAACTATCACCAGAAACACATGTGACCGCATCAATGTTTTTAATTAGGACTTGCAACAGCTGCTGATAGAACAGCAAAGGCGACCAGAAGTAAACCGCTTACTGCCGTAGCCGAAGAACGCAAAAGTCACTAAGTAACAATAAGGAGGATGGCATAACGGGTCATTTAAAGAGCCCTTAATTATGATTTCACTGTTCCTGAACATTATAATCTCAGCGTTCGTCTGTGCGCTGCACATTTTACTGAGAACAGCTTCCAGAATAGAGTACAGTGCAGGCTATACGCACAAAAGTATGTCTCGTTGTGTATTAACAGTTCCAGTTATAAGCTTTATGTAGTTGCTATGATCGCTGTGATGTAAATTTAAATGCAAAGCTTTGCCTCCAGTAGCCTGCTAGTGCTAACATTACAGTATTGATCTAGTGTTTACTGGAGCTTTTGTAAGACTGTTCACCGCCCCTTAGGAATTATCCAGGATTTTGTGATTACTGTTTGTATTAACATAGTTTTAGAACAAATATGATTAAATGGTGGATGAAAAAAAACATACCAGTGAAACGTTCAGCACGAGCCTCTTGTTCGTTGACATTTTCAGGGTCTTAATTGACCGTTCGCAAGCCCCTCCCACAAAACAGCCATTGTCCAATCACACAACATAGCAACCGTTACTATGTGAGCAGGTCCGTCAAGCATTGACTCCAAGCAAGATGGTGAAGCGGTGCGCCCACGGCGTTTGTAAGTCGGACACTAGGTACCCCGAGAGATTGTCTGGAGGAGTTGTGTTCTTTCCGTTTCCAAAGCCGAAAACACAACGTGAGCGGTGCCTGCAATGGATAAAAACAGTGTGGACGGCCCCACTCCCAGTTACATGTGTCGAACATGGTTAACTCGCGTGCAGCGTGAGACTGAGACACTGAGATTAGTCAAAGAAACATGGAGAAAGCAGATCAAGAGGATCCACAAAGGAATTACGTTTTCTAAAGGGTTGTTGTTAACATGATATTCTCGGGGGAAATGAGCAGCAGTCACTAGCAGTGCAGCAGACTACAGTTTAGAGGAGTGCACGCTCGCAACGGGGAAAGAGCATGAAGCTTATTTGACAACATCAGTTCATATATCAATATCGTAACGAATAGAAATAACCTTAAATAATGTATGGTTATCTGCATCTTTCCGTCTCTTATGTATAGTTACATTTTAAACACGAAAATCGCATTCAGCATGACACGCAAGCGGTTGCCGTGGTAATGAACAACCTGCTTGTTAAAGCGAATAATCCTGTATCTGAGGCAAAATTACTAAATATGCAGCGCGAGTTATATATTTCTAACTCCAAACATTAGTCACTGAACCAGCTTATAAAATCTTCTTCAAGGCTGTGCTGGTTGCATTTGAGGTACAGGTCATGGGTTTCTCAGATTTCGCTTGAGACCGGTAAGCATTCGCCTCGATAGTAGTTGTGTCTCCTTCATTGCGTATTTTTATATTTTGAATATACCCCTCCACTGCATACTGTAACCCCTTGTGCCTCGATCTGGAGGATATCGCGGAGGTATTGCTCCAAAAAAGGGTCACTGACACGCACGGGTATACCTCTTCCCGTCATGGCAATCTGTCGCGCTGGTCGTGTTTGACCATTTGTTTGACGGGCGTAGTAACAATAACTAGGGGGCGTGGCTTTTGCGAACGGTCAATTGGGCTCGGTTTGAAATGTTTTGAAATTGACACCATCGTTAGTGTTTACATCTGTGTAGAGCTTCCGGATATACAGCGCACTGGGCCAGCTGACCAATCACAGCGCACTGGCCCAGCTGACCAATCACACTACACTGGGCCAGCTGACCAATCACAGCACACTGAGCCAGCTGACCAATCACAGCGCATTGGGCCAGCTGACCAATCACACTACACTGGGCCAGCTGACCAATCACAGCGCACTGGGCCAGCTGACCAATCACAGCACACTGGGCCAGCTGACCAATCACACTACACTGGGCCAGCTGACCAATCACACTACACTGGGCCAGCTGACCAATCACAGCGCACTGGGCCAGCTGACCAATCACAGCGCATTGGGCCAGCTGACCAATCACACTACACTGGGCCAGCTGACCAATCACAGCGCACTGGGCCAGCTGACCAATCACAGCACACTGGGCCAGCTGACCAATCACACTACACTGGGCCAGCTGACCAATCACAGCGCACTGGGCCAGCTGACCAATCACACTACACTGGGCCAGCTGACCAATCACAGCGCACTGGGCCAGCTGACCAATCACAGCACACTGGGCCAGCTGACCAATCACAGCACACTAGGCCAGCTGACCAATCACAGCACACTGGCCCAGCTGACCAATCACAGCACACTGGGCCATCTGACCAATCACACTGCACTGGGCCAGCTGACCAATCACAGCGCACTGGGCCAGCTGACCAATCAGCACACTGGGCCAGCTGACCAATCACAGCACACTGGGCCAGCTGACCAATCAGCACACTGGGCCAGCTGACCAATCACAGCACACTGGGCCAGCTGACCAATCATAGCGCACTGTGCCAGCTGACCAATCACAGCACACTGGGCCAGCTGACCAATCACAGCACACTGGGCCAGCTGAACAATCACACTACACTGGGCCAGCTGACCAATCACAGCACACTGGCCCAGCTGACCAATCACACTACACTGGGCCAGCTGACCAATCACAGCACACTGAGCCAGCTGACCAATCACAGCGCATTGGGCCAGCTGACCAATCACACTACACTGGGCCAGCTGACCAATCACAGCGCACTGGGCCAGCTGACCAATCACAGCACACTGGGCCAGCTGACCAATCACACTACACTGGGCCAGCTGACCAATCACACTACACTGGGCCAGCTGACCAATCACAGCACACTGGGCCAGCTGACCAATCACAGCGCACTGGGCCAGCTGACCAATCACAGCGCACTGGGCCAGCTGACCAATCACAGCACACTGGGCCAGCTGACCAATCACAGGACACTGGGCCAGCTGACCAATCACACTACACTGGGCCAGCTGACCAATCACAGCACACTGGGCCAGCTGACCAATCACAGCACACTGGGCCAGCTGACCAATCACAGCACACTGGGCCATCTGACCAATCACACTGCACTGGGCCAGCTGACCAATCACAGCACACTGGGCCAGCTGACCAATCACAGCACACTAGGCCAGCTGACCAATCACAGCACACTGGCCCAGCTGACCAATCACAGCACACTGGGCCATCTGACCAATCACACTGCACTGGGCCAGCTGACCAATCACAGCGCACTGGGCCAGCTGACCAATCAGCACACTGGGCCAGCTGACCAATCACAGCACACTGGGCTAGCTGACCAATCAGCACACTGGGCCAGCTGACCAATCACAGCACACTGGGCCAGCTGACCAATCATAGCGCACTGTGCCAGCTGACCAATCACAGCACACTGGGCCAGCTGACCAATCACAGCACACTGGGCCAGCTGAACAATCACACTACACTGGGCCAGCTGACCAATCACAGCACACTGGGCCAGCTGACCAATCACAGGACACTGGGCCAGCTGACCAATCACAGCGCACTGGGCCAGCTGACCAATCAGCACACTGGGCCAGCTGACCAAGCACAGCACACTGGGCCAGCTGACCAATCACAGCACACTGGGCCAGCTGACCAATCATAGCGCACTGGGCCAGCTGACCAATCACAGCACACTGGGCCAGCTGACCAATCACAGCACACTGGGCCAGCTGACCAATCACACTACACTGGGCCAGCTGACCAATCACAGCACACTGGGCCAGCTGACCAATCACAGCACACTGGGCCAGCTGACCAGTCACACTACATTGGGCCAGCTGACCAATCACACTACACTGGGCCAGCTGATCAATCACAGCACACTGGGCCAGCTGACCAATCACAGCACACTGGGCCAGCTGACCAATCACAGCACACTGGGCCAGCTGACCAGTCACACTACATTGGGCCAGCTGACCAATCACAGCACACTGGGCCAGCTGACCAATCACAGCACACTGGGCCAGCTGACCAATCACACTACATTGGGCCAGCTGACCAATCACAGCACACTGGGCCAGCTGACCAATCACAGCACACTGGGCCAGCTGACCAATCACAGCACACAGTGACGGATCATGTGAAGCACGTTCAGATGGATGTCAGTAACAGTTTAGCATCTCTCCTGCAGGAGTCAGAAGCCGCTGGTGTGTCCGCTGGCCGATCCTCACACAGGAGTGCCAGCAGAGCCGGTGTGGACTCGCCTGGAGCCATTGTGGACTCGCAGACGGAGGTGGACCGTGTTCCCGCTGCGCTGACCAGCACCCTGCAGCACATCATCTCACAGCTGGATGTGCTCACACAGGTAACACCAATACTCTCTTCTTAATCCCTCTGATGCTCACACAGGTAACACCAATACTCTCTGCATAATCCCTCTCAATCTGACTCAATCTGTTATCTCAGTCGGACTCTAAAATTCCTTGCGCACATTAGTGTTAGTTTAGTTAAGGAAAACTGAGAAAAAATTTGGGAGCGTTTGGGAAAGTCTGGGAGCGTTTATCCCGATCCCGTCTGGGAGCGCGTTTATCCCAATCCCGTCTGGGAGCGTTTCTGGGAGCGTTTATCCCGATCCCGTCTGGGAGCGCATTTATCCCGATCCCGTCTGGGAGCGTTTATCCCGATCCCGTCTGGGAGCGTTTATCCCGATCCCGTCTGGGAGCGTTTATCCCGATCCCGTCTGGGAGCGCATTTATCCCGATCCCGTCTGGGAGCGTGTTTATCCCGATCCCGTCTGGGAGCGCATTTATCCCGATCCCGTCTGGGAGCGTTTATCCCGATCCCGTCTGGGAGCGTTTATCCCAATCCCGTCTGGCAGCGTGTTTATCCCGATCCCGTCTGGGAGCGTGTTTATCCCGATCCCGTCTGGGAGCGTTTATCCCATCTCCGTATCCCATCTGGGAGCGTGTTTATCCCGATCCCGTCTGGGAGCGTTTATCCCGATCCCGTCTGGGAGCGCATTTATCCCAATCCCGTCTGGGAGCGTTTATCCCGATCCTGTCTGGGAGCGCATTTATCCCAATCCCGTCTGGGAGCGTTTATCCCGATCCCGTCTGGGAGCGCATTTATCCCGATCCCGTCTGGGAGCGTTTCTGGGAGCGTTTATCCCGATCCCGTCTGGGAGCGCATTTATCCCGATCCCGTCTGGGAGCGTTTATCCCGATCCCGTCTGGGAGCGTTTATCCCGATCCCGTCTGGGAGCGTTTATCCCGATCCCGTCTGGGAGCGCATTTATCCCGATCCCGTCTGGGAGCGTGTTTATCCCGATCCCGTCTGGGAGCGCATTTATCCCGATCCCGTCTGGGAGCGTTTATCCCGATCCCGTCTGGGAGCGTTTATCCCAATCCCGTCTGGCAGCGTGTTTATCCCGATCCCGTCTGGGAGCGTGTTTATCCCGATCCCGTCTGGGAGCGTTTATCCCATCTCCGTATCCCATCTGGGAGCGTGTTTATCCCGATCCCGTCTGGGAGCGTTTATCCCGATCCCGTCTGGGAGCGCATTTATCCCAATCCCGTCTGGGAGCGTTTATCCCGATCCTGTCTCCCGATCCCGTCTGGGAGCTTGTTTATCCCGATCCCGTCTGGGAGCGTTTATCCCCAATCCCGTCTGGGAGCGCGTTTATCCCGATCCCGTCTGGGAGCATGTTTATCCCGATCCAGTCTGGGAGCGTTTATCCCGTCTCCGTATCCCGTCTGGGAGCGTTTATCCCGATCCAGTCTCTCTATCCCGTCTGGGAGCGCGTTTATCCTGATCCCGATCCCGTCTGGGAGCGTTTATCCCGATCCAGTCTCTCTATCCCGTCTGGGAGCGTGTTTAACCTGATCCCGATCCCGTCTGGGAGCGTTTATCCCGATCCCCGTCTGTATGCAGGGAACGCTGAGCTTCACACGCAGATATAGCAGTGTGTGCGCTGATCAGGACACAGCCTTGATTCATGATCCCGTTCGGTTAGATCTGACCGAAGCAGCCGGTGTTTGGTGCTCGTGTGATCATCAGATCTCTACAGTTGTGCTGTAATCCTATAAATCTGTAGTTTGACGCGCTGCATGTTTCAGAGTAAAGCTCAGCACTGCTCATTTCAGTCCAGATCACAGTTAATGCTTCTCTGTAAGCGTTCGAGTCGCTTATCATTTACACAACGTGTGTCCATCATCTGCCCAAACTCCTCATGAGAATCAGTTATGAATCTGTTGTTGTCGACCAAGAGGAGCGTTAAAAATTAATAAAGCTCAATGTTTAAATGTTTGAAAGCAAAGAAATTAAGACAACCGTAGTATTGTAATTATACTGTTGTTCTTTTAAATAAAATAATAATAATAATGATAATAATTATTAACATTGTTAATATTAATAATAACAACAATTCTATTAATAATTTATTTTTAATATTAAATAATAATATAATTTATAACATATATTGTATTATAGTATAATATTTTATTATCATAATTATTAAATACTTGATTTTTTTTTATTTTAGATTACATAGTATGTAATAGAATATATATTTTTTTTAATTTGATAAAATATTTTTATTATAATAATTACTGGGGGTTGGGCTTTTTTGTCTTTAGCTGATCACATGCCTGACTTACAATTTAAAATATCTGTTTTTTTATGTGAATATATAGTAACGTGTAATTTATTCCTGTGATCAAAGCTGATTTTCAGCATCATTATTCCAGTCTTCAGTGTCACATGATCCTTCAGAAATCATCAAAATAGCATCAAAATAGTATAAATTTCTTTCAATAAAAATCTTTCCAGCCCCAATCTTTTAATCAGTAGTGTATAAATCAGTGTATTTATTTTATTTATTTATTTATGTTATTCTCGAGAAAATTGTTAGTCAAATAATCTGCTCAGCATCTAAAACAGCGTTCCTATCAGTGTGTGTGTGTGTGTGTGTGTGTGGACCGTATAGGGAAAATATAATCCATAAATGGAGGATAGGACCTCTTTAACATCCATTCATATGATACACTTTATACACACAAGGATAGTTCAAATAGATTCAGTTTTTCTGCTATACAAGTGAAGGTTGTGTGTTTTATTTTTCCTCCTTTATTATTATTTATATATTATTATATATTTTCCCCAACATTTTTAACATTTCATTTTGACCCTTGAGTCCAGCAACTGATGTTTGCTCAAAATGACATGAATATCTCCTGAGTCATCGTTTGATCCTGATGTTAAAGCTAAACACGTATATCTGTGAGTGTTGAAGCCCGTCTGATCCTCAGTGCGAACACAGATCCAGTCGCGGAAGAACCCAATGAATAATTCACATCTGAACCTGAAGCGGGGGAATGTGCTGACACACACACACACACTCCCAGCCCGTATCATTGCCCATTACAGATGTTAGTATGGGGACTGGGAGCAGTTTTAATAGTTCAGTGTGTTACAGTGACGGGTTTCCCAGCCGTTACGACAAACACTGTAACATCAAGTCCAACTCAACTAGACTGACAAACAAAAAAGAAATGTTGAGTAAATTCCAAGCTCAATAGCAGTCGGATTGTGACCAGTGCTTCTGTAAACAACATGAATCTTGTATATTAGATGAGGATTAGTCGTCCGTGACCTTCAGTGCGGTGTCACTGATACCCAGAGCTCAGGCGCTCGAGAGACTCTTCTCCTATCGATCTGAAAAGCACACTAGCGGAGGACCGAAAGCTAAACCCTTTCCCTCCTGCAGATGTTATCGCGCGCAGAAAGCTGTGTACGGGTCTGATTCTCGGCCTTAAAGGAACCAGGGAGACTCTGAGTAGAAGAGCTGTGGAAGAATAATCAGAAATAACTACAGCCGTCATTAGCATTGCAGGGATTAGCCTCATGCTGATTCAAACTATATAAGACTGACCGAAGTTAGATCTGCAGTTCGATCTTTCACAGATCTCAGGAGAGTAGCTGCATTCACACTAAATTCAAATTCTGTCCATCAAATTTGCTTAAATTTGTGTGGCGCGCGCACCCTGACAGTGCTACGCCGTGGACTGTGTGGCGCACGCACCCTGACAGTGCTACGCCGTGGGCTGTGTGGCGCGCGCACCCTGACAGTGCTACGCCGTGGGCTGTGTGGCGCACGCACCCTGACAGTGCTACGCCGTGGGCTATGTGGCGCACGCACCCTGACAGTGCTACGCCGTGGGCTGTGTGGCGCGCGCACCCTGACAGTGCTACGCCGTGGGCTGTGTGGCGCACGCACCCTGACAGTGCTACGCCGTGGGCTGTGTGGCGCGCGCACCCTGACAGTGCTACGCCGTGGGCTGTGTGGCGCACGCACCCTGACAGTGCTACGCCGTGGGCTGTGTGGCGCGCGCACCCTGACAGTGCTACGCCGTGGGCTGTGTGGCGCACGCACCCTGACAGTGCTACGCCGTGGGCTGTGTGGCGCACGCACCCTGACAGTGCTACGCCGTGGGCTATGTGGCGCACGCACCCTGACAGTGCTACGCCGTGGGCTGTGTGGCGCGCGCACCCTGACAGTGCTACGCCGTGGGCTGTGTGGCGCACGCACCCTGACAGTGCTACGCCTTGGGCTGTGTGGCGCACGCACCCTGACAGTGCTACGCCGTGGGCTGTGTGGCGCGCGCACCCTGACAGTGCTACGCCGTGGGCTGTGTGGCGCACGCACCCTGACAGTGCTACGCCGTGGGCTGTGTGGCGCGCGCACCCTGACTGTGCTACGCCGTGGGCTGTGTGGCGCACGCACCCTGACAGTGCTACGCCGTGGGCTGTGTGGCGCGCGCACCCTGACTGTGCTACGCCGTGGGCTGTGTGGCGCGCGCACCCTGACAGTGCTACGCCGTGGGCTGTGTGGCGCGCGCACCCTGACAGTGCTACGCCGTGGGCTGTGTGGCGCACGCACCCTGACAGTGCTACGCCGTGGGCTGTGTGGCGCACGCACCCTGACAGTGCTACGCCGTGGGCTATGTGGCGCACGCACCCTGACAGTGCTACGCCGTGGGCTGTGTGGCGCACGCACCCTGACAGTGCTACGCCGTGGGCTATGTGGCGCACGCACCCTGACAGTGCTACGCCGTGGGCTGTGTGGCGCGCGCACCCTGACAGTGCTACGCCGTGGGCTGTGTGGCGCACGCACCCTGACAGTGCTACGCCTTGGGCTGTGTGGCGCAAGCACCCTGACAGTGCTACGCCGTGGGCTGTGTGGCGCGCGCACCCTGACAGTGCTACGGCGTGTGCTGTGTGGCGCGCGCACCCTGACAGTGCTACGCCTTGGGCTGTGTGGCGCGCGCACCCTGACAGTGCTACGCCTTGGGCTGTGTGGCGCGCGCACCCTGACAGTGCTACGCCGTGTGCTGTGTGGCGCGCGCACCCTGACAGTGCTACGCCTTGGGCTGTGTGGCGCGCGCACCCTGACAGTGCTACGCCGTGGGCTGTGTGGCGCACGCACCCTGACCTTGAATCAGCATGAGGCTAATCCCTGCAATGCTAATGACGGCTGTAGTTATTTCTGATCATTCTTCCACAGCTCTTCTACTCAGAGTCTCCCTGGTTCCTTTAAGGCCGAGAATCAGACCCGTACACAGCTTTCTGCGCGCGATAACATCTGCAGGAGGGAAAGGGTTTAGCTTTCGGTCCTCCGCTAGTGTGCTTTTCAGATCGATAGGAGAAGAGTCTCTCGAGCGCCTGAGCTCTGGGTATCAGTGACACCGCACTGAAGGTCACGGACGACTAATCCTCATCTAATATACAAGATTCATGTTGCTACAGTGCTACGCCGTGGGCTGTGTGGCGCGCGCACCCTGACAGTGCTATGCCTTGGGCTGTGTGGCGCACGCACCCTGACAGTGCTACGCCTTGGGCTGTGTGGCGCACGCACCCTGACAGTGCTACGCCGTGGGCTGTGTGGCGCGCGCACCCTGACAGTGCTACGCCTTGGGCTGTGTGGCGCACGCACCCTGACAGTGCTACACCTTGGGCTGTGTGGCGCGCGCACCCTGACAGTGCTACGCCGTGGGCTATGTGGCGCACGCACCCTGACAGTGCTACGCCGTGGGCTGTGTGGCGCACGCACCCTGACAGTGCTACACCTTGGGCTGTGTGGCGCGCGCACCCTGACAATGCTACGCCGTGGGCTGTGTGGCGCACGCACCCTGACAATGCTACGCCGTGGGCTGTGTGGCGCACGCACCCTGACAGTGCTACGCCGTGGGCTGTGTGGCGCACGCACCCTGACAGTGCTACGCCGTGGGCTGTGTGGCGCGCGCACCCTGACAGTGCTACGCCGTGGGCTGTGTGGCGCGCGCACCCTGACAGTGCTACGCCTTGGGCTGTGTGGCGCACGCACCCTGACAGTGCTACGCCGTGGGCTGTGTGGCGCACGCACCCTGACTGTGCTACGCCTTGGGCTGTGTGGCGCGCGCACCCTGACAGTGCTACGCCTTGGGCTGTGTGGCGCACGCACCCTGACTGTGCTACGCCTTGGGCTGTGTGGCGCGCGCACCCTGACAGTGCTACGCCTTGGGCTGTGTGGCGTGCGCACCCTGACAGTGCTATGCCTTGGGCTGTGTGGCGCGCGCACCCTGACAGTGCTACGCCTTGGGCTGTGTGGCGTGCGCACCCTGACAGTGCTACGCCGTGGGCTGTGTGGCGCACGCACCCTGACAGTGCTACGCCGTGGGCTGTGTGGCGCACGCACCCTGACAGTGCTACGCCGTGGGCTGTGTGGCGCACGCACCCTGACAGTGCTACGCCTTGGGCTGTGTGGCGCGCGCACCCTGACAGTGCTACGCCGTGGGCTGTGTGGCGCACGCACCCTGACAGTGCTACGCCGTGGGCTGTGTGGCGCGCGCACCCTGACAGTGCTACGCCGTGGGCTGTGTGGCGCGCGCACCCTGACAGTGCTACGCCGTGGGCTGTGTGGCGCGCGCACCCTGACAGTCCTACGCCGTGGGCTGTGTGGCGCGCGCACCCTGACAGTGCTACGCCGTGGGCTGTGTGGCGCGCGCACCCTTACGTAACAACGCGCCAGTCTATGCGGACGCAAGCGCTGTGATTGGCCCGCTAGAGTCCCTCCCTCGGGGTTCGCACGCTCCCTCTGCATGTGTATTTGCACATCAACGCGGCGACGGCGCAGAAGTATCAGCCTTAACACGCTCTTCTCCACTCAAACACATCAAACATTAGCCTTTATATATAGTGTTATTTGAGTAAAGAAAACGCTGTACTTATTTAAAGAACCAGTTCTTTCTTTATCCTTACATTGCAAACAATCAGAGACGCTCCAAACTCTGCGTGGACTTCCTTCATGATAGAGGGGGGTGGAGTTATGAGGTTTAGTCACAAGCTCTTGTCAAACTTTTCATTGGTTAAATATATGCAAAACACACAGACAGACGTAAAGGGTGACCAATAGTAATGATTTACAAGCTTCTGCCCGACAGCAACATTATAGTTTTATTCTGACCAGCCCTGCCCCGATCAAGCGTACACTGGTGTCTCCATATATTCCTGAGGGGTCGCTGGTGTTCTCTTCAAGAGCGGGACTCTTTCCCTCTATAGATGTTCCTTCCACAGCAATCTAGTGCACTTCTTTATAAACAGTTTTGTATGTTAAAGTCTCTTCAGGGTTGCAGTGTGTGTATGTGTGATAGGGTTGCAGTGTGTGGGGGGGTTAGGGTTAGGTTAGTGTGTGTGTGTGTGTGTGTGTGTGTGTGTGTGTGTGTGTGTGTGTGTGTGTGTGTGTGTGTATGTGTGTGTGTGTGTGGAGAGCACGCGAGCACGCAACAGCACCCGTCGTAACTGCCGTCGTAAATGTAGAGAATTTTTTGACATGATTCTACGTACAGCACTTCTTGTTATGTGTCTGATAACATCTATCAAAGTAGCCTTTAAGCAGGCGATACAAAGTGGTAAAATTTACAAACACCGCCGGCAAGTCCTTGACTCTACCCCAGAACATCTACCGTCGGCCTGTCATATTTTATCAACAGAGTTCACGGATTATGAACGATTGCTGACAAAAAATGAATGGATACATTTCCAGTATCATGAAAGACAATTTAGGAAAGGCCTGGATACTAAGTGATTAGAAGAAAAACAAAACTTTGTACTCACCGGAGATTTCAGGAAGTGGTCAAAGTTGTTTGCAGTTCTCAACGGGGCTTTCTTCAAAACCGCAATATTTTCCACAAACCGCACAGATGGAGGACAACTTGGACTACCGTTACTCAAGTATGTAGTGCGGATTTTAAGGACTTTGCCACTGGATGATAATGCGCGATCTAAATCGGGCCCTGTTGCAAACCCGGCCGACTGGATTGAAAAACAACTGCGGTACCTGCGGGAGGTGATACAACCAGCGATTGCGTCTGCCACACGACAGCATCAGAGAAATCCTCAAAAGGTAGGAAAAAACAAACTAACCTATCTATGGCAGCACCGTAGATCAAAGGCGATTGACATTATCCTTAATGACTGCATGTTTCCCACGCCATCGTCAGATCCTGGTAACACTGAGCAAGTGTACAAATATTATCTGAAAAAATGCCAGTCTGATCCTACTACTATCACGCTTGAATTACCGCCTTGGAATGTTGACCTAGAAAACATCATAACTGAGTTGTCGCCACCTACATCGGCGTTTACAATAGAAGAGATTGAGAAAGTAATTGTAAATCTGTTACTTATGAGAATCTTAAAGCAACACGGCAAACATCTTGCTATATACTGAAAAGCATTTTTAACACCTGTATGATTAATGGTAAAGTCCCTAGTTCATGTAAGGGAGCACTCATTCACAGAATACCGAAGAAAGACAATGTACCAGAAGATCCCTCAACATGGAGGGACATTTCTCTATTGCCATCTGTATACAAAGTCTTTATGAAGTGCCTTCTTTCAAGAATATTACCTTGGCTGGTTGATACTGGAATTCTGTCTAACAAACAAAAAGCTTACATTGAGCGACAAGGCATGAATGAGCATGTTTTTTGCTTAAAAACTGCCATTGATGATTTTAAGCACGAATCTGCTAAGCTATTCATTGTCTTTCTTGACTTCAGAGATGCCTTTGGCACATTGCCTCATAGAGTCATGATTGAAGCATTGGAAGAGATACAGCTCCCTAAGATCTATGTGGACATATTAAAGATATATATCGTGATTCCTACCTACAAGTGATCTGTGGAAAAGACCTCACCAGACTAATACCACTGGAGGTAGGAATCAAAACTGGTTGTCCATGGAGTGCTGTAAACTTTATCATTGCAATAAATCAATGGCTAAAATGGCTCTGTGCACATGCCCCACCCCACGTGCTGTCACCCAACCCAGTCCAGGGCTATGCTGATGATGTGGTCGTCGCATCTCGAGATGAAGGCGTGATCAAAAACATGCTGTCATGCACTGACAGATTCCTGATATGGTCTGGCCTACAAGTGAAGCACAGTAAATGTGCAGTCTTCTATGAGAGGAGGAGCGGTGCAACCGTTGGTACAGATCTAAGGCCGACCAACCCCCCGATTTTACCATCTTAGACCAGCCACTCAGAGTGAACACCAGACACGAGACCTACGACTATCTGGGTCACAAGTTTAACATCGCCGGAGTCTGCAAGTGACTGACATGGCACATCAGTTTAAGACCAGGCTGGATCTCATTGATGCATCACCACTTCCTGTTACTCTAAAAGTGCAAGCAATAAGAGACGTAGCGTTTACTAAAATTCAACATCTTTTTGCAAATCTCCATATTCTAATACGCTTCCATATTCTAATTCTAATTGCTTAATATGCCCGATATTGTTAACATCTCTTAGAATGGCAAAAAAGTTACACTACTTGAGGTGTCATGTGCATTTGATTTGTTTATGGAGGAGTCTTACTGCTCTAAGATTCTAAAATATCAGTCATTGATATCGACCATTGAGAACCTTGGGTACAGATGCCGACTTCTTGTGCTAGTGTTTGGTAGCCTAGGTCATGTACACAGGCTGGCGGTGTGTGTGTGTGTGTGTGTGTGTTTGGTAGCCTAGGTCATGTACACAGGCTGGCGGTGTGTGTGTGTGTGTGTGTTTGGTAGCCTAGGTCATGTACACAGGCTGGCGGTCCGTGGACTTTGTATTGGGGGGATTTCTAAAACAAGGGGCCAAACAGTTGGCAAAGTACTGTTCAATCTCAGCAACTATAGGAAGCATGTTTATTTGGAAAAGACGATGTTTCCTGTACCCTTAGAACTCTAGTAATCCATAACAATGTGCTGCTTTGTTTTAATCTGTTGGATTATTCAATTTTGATTCCAAATGAAATTGACTTGTAATGTGGAATCAAATAAAGTATATAAAATGTGTGTGTGTGTGTGTGTGTGTGTGTGTGTGTGTGTGTGTGTGTGTGTGTGTGTGATGAGCGGAAGGTGTGTTTGAGGAATGGCTTCTGTTCTCCACAGCTCTCGATGTGCTCGACTGATTCAGCTTCACTGTATTCTCTGCACTCCTTCACAGGGATCTCTGGCTCTCTCTGGCTCTCTGCAGTTTCTCTAACAGCTGCTCTATTGTTTGAGCAGAAGTTTGAAGGGTTGGTGTTTTCTAGGCAGGGTCCGGTTGGTTTGATGTTGATGAAACCATCAGTGCCACACTGACACACACAAACCCTTGCATTTTTGTTTACCTCCACTTTGATTGTACTCCTCATTTCAGTCTTCATTGTCACAGCTGTCCTTGCAGACAACTCCACTAAAACGGCCTCAGATCTGAGTGTTATGGAGCCTGTGATGTACAAGCCAGAGCATCAGATGTCTGTCTGAACAGATTGATGTTGTTGCTGAGTGTAAATGTCTGTGTGTTCGTGAAGCAGTCGCTCAAAACACCGGCTGTCCTCGGTTGCAAAGCTCAATACCAAGATCCAGTCTGATCCAATCACACACAGGTCTGAGATCAGCACACCCACACACACACCGGGTTGAGTGTAAAGCTCCGTGAACACGATCTATGGAGTGAATCATACTTCATCTGCCAGTCTGACTGACACATCATCCCAGTATTTGTTATTCTAGACGATTCTGTGTTCTGAATATGTGTCTGCAGTTTGAGGACAGCCTTTCCCGTCCCGTTCCGACGGTCGTCCCAGACACAACAGAAGCTCTTCAGAAATGGGTCATCGATGTGGCTGTGTGAGTCCCGAGCTGAACCCTATCCAACCCCATCCTTTCTGTCTGACCCAGAAACCCTGATCAGTTCCCCTGTTATTGTGTGAGTCTCCCGGGATAATTCCCAGAGAGCAGAAGAGGGCTCAGTAATACCAATGATTCAGAAAGATGTGTTACTCGAGTAAGTGTGTTACTCCTAGATGTGTTTCGTTCTTGAGTTTTGGGGATCCTTCCCTGAGACAGATTCCTGATTGGTCTCGGTTTAAATAAATCTGTTCAGTGGACATGGCTGTTTCGTAACTGTTTCATGGACCTAATGTTTCGTTTTCTTGGATCTAAATGCATTTACTATGAAATGATTATCTGATTAAAGAATATTAAAATGTTAATTGATTTCCATCCCTAATATGTGACCATATGTTGCTGCAATTCTTTTGCAAATTTTTTTTTAAATTTAGTTTTAAATTACTAGATTTGATCAATAAATAAATAGTAAGTTAAATACATTCCTCACATTCTTTCAACTTAAATTCAAAATAACTCACAATTTCATGCATAACTCTTTTAATTCAGCTCAAAATATCTTACATTGGGAGTCTTTGCCAACTTCTTGTGAAAAAAAAAAGAAGATATTTCATGACTCGAGATGGCCTTATAGTAGCCTGGCTCCGGCCTCCTACGTACTTCCGCTCAATTTTCATTTTCCTTTAGTACTACGTCTGGGCTTGTGCTGTATTATTTGGTTTTCTCCGGTCAATTTTTTTGTCCAATCAGCGAACAGAGGGAGTGGCTCCAGAGTGACTCTGTTGAAGTTTAAACCTATTGGATCTGCCCAGAGTACCCGCCTACAAGGAAGTTAACGCTTGTCAATGTAGCGAGGCCAGACTCTCTGAACAAATGAAATGCACGAGAGTCTGGTGGGACCAGGCTAGCCTTATATCTCTATATGGAGCAAATGAGCTGTTCCACTGGGTCCTAAAGTCAGTTCGCTTTCAGTGTGCATTCAGATACACATGTAGACATTATAAAATCATTTTTAGGTAAAGTTTTAGCATTTTTAGATTGAATTTTGAGCATTTTTAGGTTGTTTTATTTTCTATGTGTACTGAAGCATTCCTCGCATTCATTCATTCATAAGGGGGTAAAATTGACCTGCAATGGAAGGATTTGTTTTTAAATTTTAACCACAAATCTCCTTGAAAAACGGTGTGTGTGTGTGTGTGTGTATGATAGTGTTAGTGTTAGTGATAGTGATACTGTTAGTGATAGTGTGAGTGATAGTGATAGTGTTAGTGTGATTTATAGTCTTAATGATAGTAAGTGATAGTGTTAGTTATAGTGTGAATGATAGTGATAGTGTGAGTGATAGTGATAGTGTGAGTGATAGTGATAGTGTGAGTGATAGTGATAGTGTGAGTGATAGTGATAGTGTGAGTGATAGTGATAGTGTGAGTGATAGTGATAGTGTGAGTGATAGTGTGAGTGATAATGATAGTGTGAGTGATAGTGATAGTGTGAGTATTAGTGATAGTGTGAGTGATAGTGTTAGTGTGAGTGATAGTGTTAGTGATAGTGTGTGTGATAGTGATAGTGTGAGTATTAGTGATAGTGTTAGTGATAGTGTGAGTATTAGTGATAGTGTGAGTGATAGTTATAGTGTGAGTGATAGTGATAGTTATAGTGTGAGTGATAGTGTTAGTGTGATTTATAGTCTTAGTGATAGTGTGAGTGATAGTGTGAGTGATAGTGTGAGTGATAGTGATAGTGTGAGTGATAGTGATAGTGTGAGTGATAGTGTTAGTGTGATTTATAGTCTTAATGATAGTAAGTGATAGTGATAGTGATAGTGTGAATGATAGTGATAGTGTGAGTGATAGTGATAGTGTGAGTGATAGTGATAGTGTGAGTGATAGTGATAGTGTGAGTGATAGTGTGAGTGATAATGATAGTGTGAGTGATAGTGATAGTGTGAGTATTAGTGATAGTGTGAGTGATAGTGTGAGTATTAGTGATAGTGTGAGTGATAGTGTTAGTGTGAGTGATAGTGTTAGTGATAGTGTGTGTGATAGTAATAGTGTGAGTATTAGTGATAGTGTTAGTGATAGTGTGAGTATTAGTGATAGTGTGAGTGATAGTTATAGTGTGAGTGATAGTGATAGTTATAGTGTGAGTGATAGTGTTAGTGTGATTTATAGTCTTAGTGATAGTGTGAGTGATAGTGTGAGTGATAGTGATAGTGTGAGTGATAGTGATAGTTATAGTGTGAGTGATAGTGTGAGTGATAGTGTTAGTGTGATTTATAGTCTTAATGATAGTAAGTGATAGTGATAGTGATAGTGTGAATGATAGTGATAGTGTGAGTGATAGTGATAGTGTGAGTGATAGTGATAGTGTGAGTGATAGTGATAGTGTGAGTGATAGTGATAGTGTGAGTGATAGTGTGAGTGATAATGATAGTGTGAGTGATAGTGATGGTGTGAGTATTAGTGATAGTGTGAGTGATAGTGTTAGTGTGAGTGATAGTGTTAGTGATAGTGTGTGTGATAGTGATAGTGTGAGTATTAGTGATAGTGTTAGTGATAGTGTGAGTATTAGTGATAGTGTGAGTGATAGTTATAGTGTGAGTGATAGTGATAGTTATAGTGTGAGTGATAGTGTTAGTGTGATTTATAGTCTTAGTGATAGTGTGAGTGATAGTGATAGTGTGAGTGATAGTGATAGTTATAGTGTGAGTGATAGTGATAGTGTGATTTATAGTCTTAGTGATAGTGAGTGATAGTGTGAGTGATAGTGTGAGTGTGAGTGATAGTGTGAGTGTTAGTGTGAGTGACAGTGATAGTTATAGTGTGAGTGATAGTGATAGTGTGAGTGATAGTGATAGTGTGAGTATTAGTGATAGTGATAGTGTGAGTGATAGTTATAGTGTGAGTGATAGTGATAGTTATAGTGTGAGTGATAGTGTGAGTATTAGTGATAGTGTGAGTGATAGTTATAGTGTGAGTTATAGTGTGAGTGATAGTGTGAGTATTAGTGATAGTGTGAGTGATAGTTATAGTGTGATTTATAGTCTTAGAGATAGTGAGTGATAGTGTTAGTTATAGTGTGAGTGATAGTGATAGTGTGAGTGATAGTTATAGTGTGAGTATTAGTGATAGTGATAGTGTGAGTGATAGTGTTAGTGTGAGTGATAGTGTGAGTGATAGTGATAGTGTTAGTGTGAGTGATAGTGTTAGTGTGAGTGATAGTGTTAGTGATAGTGTGAGTATTAGTGATAGTGTTAGTGTGAGTGATAGTGTTAGTGTGAGTGATAGTGTGAGTATTAGTGATAGTGTTAGTGTGAGTGATAGTGTTAGTGATAGTGTGAGTATTAGTGATAGTGATAGTGTGAGTGATAGTGTTAGTGTGAGTGATAGTGTGAGTGATAGTGATAGTGTTAGTGTGAGTGATAGTGTGAGTGATAGTGTTAGTGTGAGTGATAGTGTGAGTGATAGTGTTAGTGTGAGTGATAGTGTGAGTGATAGTGTGAGTATTAGTGATAGTGTTAGTGTGAGTGATAGTGTTAGTGTGAATGATAGTGTGAGTGATAGTGTGAGTATTAGTGATAGTGTTAGTGTGAGTGTTAGTGATAGTGTGAGTATTAGTGATAGTGATAGTGTGAGTGTTAGTGATAGTGTGAGTATTAGTGATAGTGATAGTGTGAGTGATAGTGTTAGTGTGAGTGATAGTGTTAGTGTGAGTGATAGTGTTAGTGATAGTGTGAGTGATAGTGTTAGTGTGAGTGATAGTGTTAGTGTGAGTGATAGTGTTAGTGATAGTGTGAGTATTAGTGATAGTGTGAGTGATAGTGTTAGTGTGAGTGATAGTGTGAGTGATAGTGTTAGTGTGAGTGATAGTGTGAGTGATAGTGTGAGTGATAGTGATAGTGATAGTGTGAGTGATAGTGTGAGTATTAGTGATAGTGTTAGTGTGAGTGATAGTGTTAGTGATAGTGTGAGTATTAGTGATAGTGATAGTGTGAGTGATAGTGATAGTGTGAGTGATAGTGATAGTGTGAGTGATAGTGTTAGTGTGAGTGATAGTGTTAGTGTGAGTGATAGTGTGAGTGATAGTGTTAGTGTTAGTGATAGTGTGAGTGATAGTGTGAGTATTAGTGATAGTGTTAGTGTGAGTGATAGTGTTAGTGATAGTGTGAGTATTAGTGATAGTGTTAGTGTGAGTGATAGTGATAGTGTGAGTGATAGTGTTAGTGTGAGTGATAGTGTGAGTGATAGTGTGAGTATTAGTGATAGTGTGAGTGATAGTGTTAGTGATAGTGTGAGTATTAGTGATAGTGTTAGTGTGAGTGTTAGTGATAGTTTGAGTATTAGTGATAGTGTTAGTGTGAGTGATAGTGTTAGTGTGAGTGATAGTGTGAGTGATAGTGTTAGTGTGAGTGATAGTGTGAGTGATAGTGTGAGTGATAGTGATAGTGTGAGTGTGAGTGATAGTGTGAGTGTTAGTGTGAGTGATAGTGTTAGTGATAGTGTGAGTGATAGTGTTAGTGATAGTGTGAGTGATAGTGTGAGTGATAGTGATAGTGATAGTGTGAGTGATAGTGATAGTGTGAGTATTAGTGATAGTGATAGTGTGAGTGATAGTGATAGTGTGAGTGATAGTGATAGTGTGAGTGATAGTGATAGTGTGAGTGATAGTGTGAGTATTAGTGATAGTGTGAGTGATAGTGATAGTGTGAGTGATAGTGATAGTGATAGTGTGAGTGATAGTGTGAGTGATAGTGATAGTGTGAGTGATAGTGTTAGTGTGAGTGATAGTGTGAGTATTAGTGTTAGTGTGAGTGATAGTGATAGTGTGAGTATTAGTGATAGTGTGAGTATTAGTGATAGTGTGAGTGATAGTGTGAGTATTAGTGATAGTGATAGTATTAGTGATAGTGATAGTGTGAGTGATAGTGATAGTGTGAGTGATAGTGATAGTGATAGTGTGAGTGATAGTGTGAGTATTAGTGATAGTGATAGTGTGAGTGATAGTGATAGTGTGAGTGATAGTGATAGTGTGAGTGATAGTGTGAGTTTGAGTGATAGTGTGAGTGATAGTGATAGTGTGAGTGATAGTGTTAGTGTGAGTGATAGTGTGAGTATTAGTGATAGTGTTAGTGTGAGTGATAGTGTTAGTGATAGTGTGAGTGATAGTGATAGTGTGAGTATTAGTGATAGTGATAGTATTAGTGATAGTGATAGTGTGAGTGATAGTGATAGTGTGAGTGATAGTGATAGTGTGAGTGATAGTGAGAGTATTAGTGATAGTGATAGTGTGAGTGATAGTGATAGTGTGAGTGATAGTGATAGTGATAGTGTGAGTGATAGTGTGAGTGTGAGTGATAGTGTGAGTGATAGTGTTAGTGTGAGTGATAGTGTTAGTGTGAGTGATAGTGTGAGTATTAGTGATAGTGTTAGTGTGAGTGATAGTGTTAGTGATAGTGTGAGTGATAGTGATAGTGTGAGTATTAGTGATAGTGTGAGTATTAGTGATAGTGTGAGTGATAGTGTGAGTATTAGTGATAGTGTGAGTGATAGTTATAGTGTGAGTGATAGTGTGAGTGATACTGTTAGTGTGATTTATAGACGGTTTCATCGAACGCACGCGCGTTGCCCGGGTTACGCGCTGGCCCGAAGTTAACTTCCGGTCTGTGTTTGTTAACCGGTAATATCATAATATCATAATATCATTCTCTGGTAATATGGCGCCGACTACAAACGCAGTGAAAATTAAGGTGATGAGCAGACTGAAGTTGGGCTCAGGTTGTTGTGTTGTGGGTTGCTTAATGATAGTAAGTGATAGTGTTAGTTATAGTGTGAATGATAGTGATAGTGGGAGTGATAGTGATAGTGTGAGTGATAGTGTGAGTGATAATGATAATGTGAGTATTAGTGATAGTTATAGTGTTAGTGTGAGTGTGAGTATTAGTGATAGTGTTAGTGTGAGTGATAGTGTTAGTGTTAGTGATAGTGTGTGTGTGATAGTGTGAGTATTAGTGATAGTGTTAGTGATAGTGTGAGTATTAGTGATAGTGTGAGTATTAGTGTGAGTGATAGTTATAGTGTGAGTGATAGTGATAGTTATAGTGTGAGTGATAGTGTTAGTGTGATTTATAGTCTTAGTGATAGTGAGTGATAGTGTTAGTGATAGTGATAGTGTGAGTGGTAGTGTTAGTTATAGTGTGAGTGATAGTGTTAGTGTTAGTGATAGTGTGAGTGTGAGTGATAGTGTTAGTGATAGTGTGAGTGATAGTGTGAGTGATAGTGTGAGTGATAGTGATAGTGATAGTGTTAGTGATAGTGTGAGTGGTAGTGTTAGTTATAGTGTGAGTGATAGTGATAGTGATAGTGTGAGTGATAGTGATAGTGATAGTGTGAGTGATAGTGATAGTGATAGTGTGAGTGTTAGTGATAGTGTGAGTGATAGTGATAGTGTGAGTGGTAGTGTTAGTGATAGTGATAGTGATAGTGTGAGTGATAGTGTGAGTATTAGTGATAGTGTGAGTGATAGTGTGAGTATTAGTGATAGTGTGAGTGATAGTTATAGTGTGAGTGATAGTGTGAGTGATAGTGTTAGTGATAGTGATAGTGATAGTGATAGTGATAGTGTGAGTGGTAGTGTTAGTGTTAGTGATAGTGATAGTGTGAGTGATAGTGTGAGTGATAGTGATAGTGTGAGTGATAGTGTGAGTGATAGTGTTAGTGATAGTGATAGTGATAGTGTGAGTGATAGTGATAGTGATAGTGTGAGTGATAGTGATAGTGTGAGTGATATTGATAGTGTGAGTGATAGTGTGAGTGTGAGTGATAGTGAAAGTGTGAGTGATAGTGATAGTGATAGTGTTAGTGATAGTGTGAGTGATAGTGATAGTGTGAGTGATAGTGTGAGTGATAGTGTTAGTGTGAGTGATAGTGAAAGTGTGAGTGATAGTGTTAGTGTGAGTGATAGTGTTAGTGTGAGTGATAGTGAAAGTGTGAGTGATAGTGATAGTGATAGTGATAGTGTGAGTGATAGTGTGAGTGATAGTGATAGTGTGAGTGATAGTGTGAGTGAAAGTGATAGTGATAGTGTGAGTGATAGTGAGAGTGATAGTGATAGTGTGAGTGATAGTGTGAGTGATAGTGTAAGTGATAGTGATAGTGTGAGTGACATTGTTAGTGGTAGTGTGAGTGATAGTGATAGTGTTAGTGATAGTGTTAGTGATAGTGATAGTGATAATGTGAGTGGTAGTGTGAGTGATAGTGTTAGTGATAGTGATAGTGTAAGTGATAGTGATAGTGTGAGTGATAGTGTGAGTGATAGTGTGAGTGATAGTGATAGTGATAGTGTGAGTGGTAGTGTTAGTGATAGTGATAGTGTGAGTGTTAGTGATAGTGTTAGTGATAGTGTGAGTGATAGTGATAGTGTGAGTGCTAGTGATAGTGTTAGTGATAGTGTGAGTGATAGTGTGAGTGATAGTGTGATTGATAGTGTGAGTGATAGTGTGAGTGATAGTGTTAGTGATAGTGATAGTGTGAGTGATAGTGTGAGTGATAGTGTAAGTGATAGCGATAGTGTGAGTGATAGTGTGAGTGATAGTGATAGTGTTAGTGATAGTGTGAGTGGTAGTGTTAGTTATAGTGTGAGTGATAGTGATAGTGTGAGTGATAGTGATAGTGATAGTGTTAGTGTGAGTGATAGTGAAAGTGTGAGTGATAGTGATAGTGAAAGTGTGAGTGATAGTGATAGTGAAAGTGTGAGTGATATTGATAGTGTGAGTATTAGTGATAGTGTGATAGTGATAGTGTGAGTGATAGTGAAAGTGTGAGTGATAGTGTGAGTGATAGTGAAAGTGTGAGTGATAGTGAAAGTGTGAGTGATAGTGTGAGTGATAGTGAAAGTGTGAGTGATAGTGAAAGTGTGAGTGATAGTGTTAGTGTGAGTGATAGTGTTAGTGTTAGTGATAGTGATAGTGTGAGTGTGAGTATTAGTGATAGTGTGAGTGATAGTGTGTGATATTTTCAGTGGCTGATCTCTGGCGTGAGCTGGTTTTGAGGAACCACTCGTGTGTTGTTGTGAATGCTGGCTCTTTAGCTCCGCCCCCTCAGCACATTAATGTGTGTGTTCTTCACTCACACACTCTCCTCGTTCCTCATCTCGGTCTGCTTCCGACACACACAGTGGATGTGGTGTTTCTGGCTCACGAACGGGAGACTCGTATTCCTCCTCATAATCAGGGTTTGTGTGCGAGGAGAACAGCACATCTGTTTGGGGGCCGGAATAGATTCCATTCATGCATTCCTGTGACGAGGATCATAACTCCCTCCCACGCTCGAGTCTCAGTGTCTTTCCCTCACTCACTCGTTCTACTTTTGCTTCATTTCTGTTCTTGTAGCTCAGTATTGGGAAGCTACTTTAAAACATTAGCTTCTCAAACAATGATGCGCTTTTTTTTACTATATACATGTTTTAATGCCACTTGCCCTTTAAGACTTTATTATAAATACCCACTATTATGATTTGCTATCATCTTTGCATAGAACATTATCAAGGCATGAGGAACATTTGATTCCTCATGACATGACCTTGATTCTGCTAGCTTGTTCGACATTGAGAGATTATTGTACTGTGGAAACATACTATAGGTTTCCTCCTGGTTTATTGGAACCATCTGCAGAAACACACACACACACACACACTCACTGCTTCTCCACGGTATGATGTCACCGCGCCTCCACACCAGTGCATCAATGTGTGTGTTTGTCCTCCACTGTTTCCCATACTGGCTCCCAGTACAGGCCTGATCTTACTGTTCATACACACTTAAGCTCATACACATCCACAGTGTTGTTGTAGCTGCACACGTTCCTTTTTTCCCTTCATGCACTTCTTTCTTTGACTACCTGAGTCAGTGGTGCACTACCCTGCAGACTAATGAATTAGTGCAAGAATTCAAAGCGCATGTGAAACCTGTTCATTCTGAGTGTCCGCGGTTAGAAAAATCTGCACACGTACAGAATAATAACAGAGAAAAAAGGAGGGGGGAAAAGGAATGACAACAGTAAACATGCAAAATCCGGTCTGGTGGAAAAGATAAGTGTTTAAGATTTAAAACACTGTGTAATGCTGTGTAAAACGTCAGCCGGGCTGAACAGAAATGCACTTCACTCTCTGACAGTAGGTGGCGCTGTTACACAGAAGCAGTGCTAATAAACGAGACATACATTCAGAGATACAATCATATACAAACACCCCCAAACGCATAACAATCCTGTGTTCGCATGTCAGTGTCAGAATGGAAAGGTGACGAGTTTGCTGGTTTCTCAGTGTTCAGTTTAAAAGAGAACACGTGATTTGACTGAGATGTGTAGAACAGTCGACAGATGCCACAGAAATGGGGCATCCTAAAAATATATATCGATTTGTATGCTTTGCATTGATACAGCGTATCGCTCAATGTGGATCCATATGGATGTACGGTTATTGGTTTCAGCGCTGTGAGGAATCCAGAACACATGATCCGGGGTCAGGAGTTCCTCAGGGATCCGTGCTCGGACCCCTCCAGTTCTCCACACACACACTATATCACGGAGACTACGATCTCTCTTACACCCCACTGAGGGCTAGCTTATGCTTTTTCAACATAAAAAAATAAGATAATTCATGTATGAATTTAATTATAACTGGTTACATATGGTTGTAAGGGTCACTCAGTGGATCTCATGCCGGTCCTGCTCTTGTTTTGTAGACGGTGGCCATTCTGGAGCAGCGTCTGACTCTGACCGAGGACAAACTGCAGGAGTGTGTGGAGAACCAGCGTCAGATCGGAGCCCAACACCGAGCTCAGAGTCTCCAGATCCCAGACCAGCGCCCCGATCCACAGCGATAACAGCGATCACTTCAGATCAGCAGATCAGTGCAGGGCGGCAGATGCTCTGTGTGTGTGTGTGATGCAGGAGTGTGTGTTTGTGCTGAGTGTGGAATAAGCCTCGGCTCTACTGTAATCCATCCTCAAAACCACAAACTGAAACTGAAATCTGAGAAGAGAAATCAAAACATGAAGCCTTCTTCCTTGACTAGCATTAGCCGAACCGTTTGTCCTGAACTTTCAAACTGTCATTTTCTTTTTCACGTTTACTATTTTAAGTGCTACTGTCTCATTTCCCGGTGTAACTAAACAATTATTTTTTATTTTGTCCATTAAAATGGCTGTAAATGTGTTTTTAACACGTGGTGCTTACTGTGTTCTTTCTGTATATTACTGTATAATATAGTATCAGCTAATATGTATTGTTTATTATGTAGTGTCAAGGCCGCGCTTTACAGTCACGTCTGTTCATTCATTGGTTGATTTCCCTGAATCATGTAAATACGACTCGGCCAATAGCGTGAGTTTGGGGGCGGGGCTTTCAGGAGCGTTCCGGAAACCTGTTTGAAAACAGCCCCTCTGGAGCTCATGACGAGTGTGAAGCAACTGTTCTGTTTTAATGTAGTTTTATCAAAAAAAAATGTTTTATCTTTTTTTGTGTACAGCGGCTTCGCTCACTCCTCAAAACCGCTCATAACTTTAAAATAACTCATTTCCGAAATCCCCCGTCTGCAGACTGGATGAGTTTGCTGGGATGTTTTCCTCTCTGTAGTTCAGCTGAGCTGCGAACAGACCCACTAAAGCGTAACACTGGTGGACACACACACTCACACACACTCTTTTCCTTCCTGTCTGGGGCTCGAGTCTGTGCCGGACGGGACTGAGCCTCACACTTCCAGATAACGACATCAGGCCTTTAATTACACACCACTCTCCGCTGGGTCAGTGTGTGTGTGTGTGTTCTGTGACTGAAGTAAAGCGCAGTGTGGGTCTGCCTCGTGCTCCACATGTGTTTCTCTGGGTCTTTATAGGCAGAACATCTGGAGGCCTTTCCCCGATCCGCCGTCAGACGAGTGTGTGTGTGTGTGTGTGCATCTGGAGGCCTTTCCCCGATCCGCCGTCAGACGAGTGTGTGTGTGTGTGTGCATCTGGAGGCCTTTCCCCGATCCGCCGTCAGACGAGTGTGTGTGTGTGTGTGTGTGCATCTGGAGGCCTTTCCCCGATCCGCCGTCAGACGAGTGTGTGTGTGTGTGTGTGTGTGTGTGTGTGCATCTGGAGGCCTTTCCCCGATCCGCCGTCAGACGAGTGTGTGTGTGTGTGTGTGTGTGCATCTGGAGGCCTTTCCCCGATCCGCCGTCAGACGAGTGTGTGTGTGTGTGTGTGTGCATCTGGAGGCCTTTCCCCGATCCGCCGTCAGACGAGTGTGTGTGTGTGTGTGTGTGTGTGTGTGTGTGTGTGCATCTGGAGGCCTTTCCCCGATCCGCCGTCAGACGAGTGTGTGTGTGTGTGTGTGCATCTGGAGGCCTTTCCCCGATCCGCCGTCAGACGAGTGTGTGTGTGTGTGTGCATCTGGAGGCCTTTCCCCGATCCGCCGTCAGACGAGTGTGTGTGTGTGTGTGTGTGCATCTGGAGGCCTTTCCCCGATCCGCCGTCAGACGA
>JARWKJ010000022.1:35658846-35701346 GCA_029959095.1 Rhinichthys osculus | reverse complement strand
TCCTTCATCCGCCTGACTAATGTTTTCAACTTTTGCTTTAGCTAAACTATCATATAAAGTGATTGTGTCTCTTCAGAAGAAGAAACCACATTAAACCACTCGATTACTTTTAGGAACTTTTAGAAGCATCAACGTTTTGGTTCCATTGACTTTCAATGGAGTGACAGAAATCTTTAATTAAAAATATCTTCATTTGTGTTTTGAGTCTTAAAGGGGACATATCATGAAAGTCTGGCTTTCCCCGTGTGTGAGAGCTGTAATCCGGCGCTTCTGCCGACACACAACACATGAACACTGAAACCCAGTAACTCTGTTCTGGCGAGTCTTTCTCTGAGAGCATGGCTAAAATAAGCGGATCAGATTTCGCTCCTTCTGCCGTATGAAGAGGATCTTATTATAATATTGCCGGCCCTTAATCTGCACGTTCACACACACCAGCGACATTGGGTTCGGCGAGCGCCAACAGAGACCAGTTCTAACGCACTGGAGAAGATCCAGCAAAGCCTGAAACTGTTCTGTGGTCGAGCACAGACGACACTGAACACTATTGACCAGAACATGTCAGCGCTGTCTTATAAACACCTCAGGAACTGTGGACACTTGTGGAAGAGTTCAACATGATGAGGAGATGATCAGTGTAACTCCACAACAACTACAGAAATGTCTCCGCTAACATTCAGAAACGTGTAAAAGTGAAGCTCTCCCTGAGTCTCTCCGTAAGGCTGCACTCGCTGCTGTTACTCCTGACTCTGGATCAGTGAGATCGGCCTGTGTTGTTATTGCCGGAGTCTCTGAAGCTTGTGTAGAGGCTCCGCCCTCTTCTGAACAGAGGCGGAGCTAAAGCTCATTTGCATTTAAAGGGACACACACAAAAACGGCATGTTTTTGCTCACGCCCAAAACTTGATTATAGACAAGCTGTAATAAATGATCTGGTATTTTGAGCTGAAATTTCACAGACACATTCTGGGGACACCATAGATTTATATTACATCTGGTGAAAAGAGGCATAATATGTCACCTTTAAGGTTTTGGAGCGGCATGAGAGTGAGTAAATGACAACAGAATTTTCATTTTTGGGTGAACTATCACTTTTAGATGGCGAGTATACGGCACATCTATCCACTCATACTGGACAAGAGAAACGGCGGAGTGCAGATGAGCTCAGAGCTTTTACTTTTCAGCTCTTCTAGTGGATCTTTAACTCTTTCCCCGCCATTGACGAGTTTTTCCGTCAATCCGTGTTTCCCCTGTTATACGGTAGGGGGCGCTGTTACGCATCATCTGAAATAGTGCAGCATCTCCAGATCCAAAACAGGAGAAGAAGAAGACCTGCATAAACCAGACAGAGCCGATAGGTGTTGTTTATGCACATGTAAGCTAACGTGATCATCAAACATTCAAAAGCATATAAATCAAAACTGCGTAACGTTTCTGAATATAATGTCGACCCAGGAAGTGGAAATGACTGACAAAAACACCATTTCTCAGCCTTTTTTTTAATGAAACTTCCCCACATTTAAAGGCACACTGAAGTGTCTTGGAACGCGCAGCTTTGTTTGACGCGTTGATGTAATTTCCACTGAAACAGGAAGCTAAGGCGGGACATATTGGATGGATCCTCCCCCTTTTCAAATAGCCAATAGCGTTTAGTTTACCTCACAGATTGACAGCACCATGGAAGTGAATCCGAGCGCTGATGATACGCTGGATTCAATTGAAAAGTGTGAATAATTCTAGCCATTTCATTCTTAACCAACAAACAGTTGGAAACCGGAATAAAACTCGAGCGTTTGAGCAACCGAACACACACTCCAACACATATTTCTCCGTGACATGTCAACGGTTGCTTTGGCCAGGTGGTGTTTATAGCAGAGGGGGCGGAGCTTTGAATTCTAGAGAGCATTTGATTGGACAGAAAATGTGATGAGAAGCGGTGATGTCATAAAAATTCCTGATCCATTTTAGCGGAAGTGGTTGTAATCTCCCATCAATCCAAAAATCTCCTAAATGTGAATTTTGTCATTGTTTTGAAACACACCTGCTTATTCATTACATTAAGGCTAACATATTCATACTAAAAGCTAAAAAGCTTAAATTTTGATTTAAATATATCAACAAAAAATAGTCTAGGTAAAGAATGCTGGCGCTGGCGGGGAAAGAGTTAACGCCGTCATTATTTTGCGAGGGAAAATAAGAGGCGCTGTGCCTTTAAACCCTCCGGCACAGACTCCTCCCCTCGCGTGATGACGCGCTCGCTTTAATGCAGCCTGTCAAACAGCCATCAGAAGAGAACCAGGCGAGCGGAGGGATCGCGATCATGAGCCGCGTCTGACGGATCGCCCTGCCGCGTTCCCCCCCGTTCTGTCGCACACAGCAGCCTCGCCCGTTCTCCTCCATGAAACACTCTCTCTGGAGCGGCGTGATCATGATGATGTCGAGCAAGAGCGCGGAATGGCTTCAGGATGAGCTGGAGTCCGGCGGGGCGCTTCTGCTGCTCGACTGCCGCACACACGAGCTCTTCGAGTCCGCGCACATCGAGTCCGCCATCAACCTGGCCATCCCGGGGCTCATGCTGAGGAGACTGAAGAAGGGCAACCTGCCCATCCGATCCATCATCCCCAACAACGAGGACCAGGAGAAGTTCGTGCGGCGCTGTAAGACGGACACGGTTCTGCTGTACGACGAGGCGACCGCGGACTGGCCGGAGAGCGGCACCTCAGGCTCCGTGATCGGGCTCCTCATGCACAAGCTCCGCGACGACGGGTGCAACGCCTATTACCTGGAAGGCAAGGAGTTTATTTGCCATTCAAAACTTTCAAGAGCTCGAAACGCTTTCTCTGCGCGCGTGTGTGTGTGTGAGAGAGAGAGACAGAAATGGATTAAATCTCTCCTCTCCGCTGAAATCCGCGCTCTTCTGCTTTTAAACGGAGAAAAAGTTCGTTTACATTAGACGAATACATCCGCGCGCTCGCTTCGTGAAATCTTTCATGTCTGACAGGCATTTTGTATAAACTCACTGCTCTTAAAATAGCTAATGTGTACCTTTTTTGTCTTTCTCTGTGTTTTGACTACAACCCTTTAAAAAAAGGAGAAACAAAGATGTTTTCGATTAATTGCCTAAAATGGCTCCGCCATGTTGTCTTTCTGAAGGAAAACGAGCGATTTATGAATGAACGGCCAAAAAGACAGAATCACGACGCTGTTCGACTCTTTATGATAAATAACCACGTTCTGTTCGATATTTTGTGCAAATATACGCACATGTCGAGCGTTTTGTCGTGGAAATGGAGTTTGACTGTGTAATTCTCGGTTTCGCCACCATTCACAAAATACACATCGAGTGTCAGTCATGATCTTCACCATGTGACCAACAGTTGAACACTCAATCCGTTAGAATATTAATCTGTTTACTCGGATTTATTTATTGTGAAATAGTATCTTTTTCACTAGTGCTTATTAATTAAATACTAGTATTAATTCCTTTGCTTATACACATCGAGTGTCTATGCCAAGGAACTATTCCATTGTTAATTTTTGCCATTTGAGTTTTATGATGGTCTGTAGGTCAGATATTAAAGAGGCAGTTCACACATAAATAGTTGATTTACAAACCTGAATGACTGACTGGATAACAAAAGATGTTGTTTTGAAAAATGCCTCAGGCTTCTTTTTTTTTTTTTTTTTTGGTCTATAAAGTGGAAGTCAATGGTCACCAAAACTGTTTTGTTTCCACCGAAACAAAAAACCGAAAGAAGTCATACAGGTTTGGAATGAGTAAAGGATTACAGAATGATCATTTTTGGGTGAACTAACCCTTTAGCTATTAACACTCCAGCCATTACAGTTTTACTGGGAACACTTCTTATCTCACTGGTTCGGCTTAGTGTTTTGTATAATAACTAGTCAGCATGTCTATTGACTTTTGCAGTAACCAATAACAATTGGAACACATAATATATTAGATGTTAGTGGCTATTTGGATTACTAGTATTTACAAGACTTATGTTAGTATTTTAGTTATTTACATATTATTATTTTAGTATACTAAAAATTTTATTTTAATAACATTGTATGGATTGTTAGAACACCTCGCCCTTGTTTGAGTGTTTATTTGTTCAGATACATGTGATTTATCACTCTGGCTGATCTGTTATAGCCAATTTATCACTCTGACTGATCTGTTATAGCCGATTTATCACTCTGACTGATCTGTTATAGCCGATTTATCACTCTGACTGATCTGTTATAGCCGATTTATCACTCTGGCTGATCTGTTATAGCCGATTTATCACTCTGACTGATCTGTTATAGCCGATTTATCACTCTGACTGATCTGTTGTAGCCGATTTATCACTCTGGCTGATCTGTTATAGCCGATTTATCACTCTGGCTGATCTGTTATAGCCGACTGATCTGTTATAGCCGATTTATCACTATGACTGATCTGTTGTAGCCGATTTATCACTCTGGCTGATCTGTTATAGCCGACTGATCTGTTATAGCCGATATATCTCACTGACTGATCTGTTATAGCCGATTTATCACTCTGGCTGATCTGTTATAGCCGACTGATCTGTTATAGCCGATATATCTCACTGACTGATCTGTTATAGCCGATTTATCTGTTATACCCGATTTAACACTCTGGCTGATGTTTTTTAGCCGATTTATCACTCTGGCTGATCTGTTATAGCCGATTTATCACTCTGACTGATCTGTTATAGCCGATATATCGCTCTGACTGATCTGTTATAGCCGATTTATCGCTCTGACTGATCTGTTATAGCCGATTTATCACTATGACTGATCTGTTATACCCGATATATCTCACTGACTGATCTGTTATAGCTGATTTATCTGTTATAGCCGATTTATCGCTCTGACTGATCTGTTATAGCCGATTTATCGCTCTGACTGATCTGTTATAGCCGATTTATCGCTCTGACTGATCTGTTATAGCCGATTTATCACTCTGGCTGATCTGTTATAGCCGATATATCGCTCTGACTGATCTGTTATAGCCGATTTATCACTCTGGCTGATCTGTTATAGCCGACTGATCTGTTATAGCCGATATATCTCACTGACTGATCTGTTATAGCCGATTTATCTGTTATAGCCGATTTATCACTCTGGCTGATCTGTTATAGCCGATTTATCACTCTGACTGATCTGTTATAGCCGATTTATCACTCTGACTGATCTGTTATAGCCGATATATCGCTCTGACTGATCTGTTATAGCCGATTTATCACTCTGGCTGATCTGTTATAGCCGATTTATCACTCTGGCTGATCTGTTATAGCCGATTTATCACTCTGACTGATCTGTTATAGCCGATATATCGCTCTGACTGATCTGTTATAGCCGATTTATCGCTCTGACTGATCTGTTATAGCCGATTTATCACTATGACTGATCTGTTATACCCGATATATCTCACTGACTGATCTGTTATAGCCGATTTATCTGTTATAGCCGATTTATCGCTCTGACTGATCTGTTATAGCCGATTTATCGCTCTGACTGATCTGTTATAGCCGATTTATCACTCTGGCTGATCTGTTATAGCCGATATATCACTCTGACTGATCTGTTATAGCCGATTTATCTGTTATAGCCGATTTATCGCTCTGACTGATCTGTTATAGCCGATTTATCGCTCTGACTGATCTGTTATAGCCGATATATCGCTCTGACTGATCTGTTATAGCCGATTTATCACTCTGGCTGATCTGTTATAGCCGACTGATCTGTTATAGCCGATTTATCACTCTGGCTGATCTGTTATAGCCGACTGATCTGTTATAGCCGATTTATCACTCTGACTGATCTGTTATAGCCGATATATCGCTCTGACTGATCTGTTATAGCCGATATATCGCTCTGACTGATCTGTTATAGCCGACTGATCTGTTATAGCCGATTTATCACTATGACTGATCTGTTATACCCGATATATCTCACTAACTGATCTGTTATAGCCGATTTATCTGTTATAGCCGATTTATCGCTCTGACTGATCTGTTATAGCCGATTTATCGCTCTGACTGATCTGTTATAGCCGATTTATCACTATGACTGATCTGTTATAGCCGATTTATCGCTCTGACTGATCTGTTATAGCCGATATATCGCTCTGACTGATCTGTTATAGCCGATATATCGCTCTGACTGATCTTTTTTAGCCGATTTATCACTCTGGCTGATCTGTTATAGCCGATTTATCACTCTGGCTGATCTGTTATAGCCGATTTATCACTATGACTGATCTGTTATACCCGATTTAACACTCTGGCTGATCTGTTATACCCGATTTATCACTCTGACTGATCTGTTATAGCCGATTTATCACTCTGATTGATCTGTTATAGCCGATTTATCGCTCTGACTGATCTGTTATACCCGATTTAACACTCTGGCTGATCTGTTATACCCGATTTATCACTCTGACTGATCTGTTATAGCCGATTTATCACTCTGACTGATCTGTTGTAGCCGATTTATCACTCTGACTGATCTTTTTTAGCCGATTTATCACTCTGACTGATCTGTTATACCCGATTTAACACTCTGGCTGATCTGTTATACCCGATTTATCACTCTGACTGATCTGTTATAGCCGATTTATCACTCTGACTGATCTGTTATACCCGATTTAACACTCTGGCTGATCTGTTATACCCGATTTATCACTCTGACTGATCTGTTATACCCGATTTATCACTCTGACTGATCTGTTATAGCCGATTTATCGCTCTGACTGATCTGTTATAGCCGATTTATCACTCTGACTGATCTGTTATACCCGATTTAACACTCTGGCTGATCTGTTATACCCGATTTATCACTCTGACTGATCTGTTATACCCGATTTATCACTCTGACTGATCTGTTATAGCCGATTTATCACTATGACTGATCTGTTGTAGCCGATTTATCACTCTGGCTGATCTGTTATACCCGATTTATCACTCTGACTGATCTGTTATACCCGATTTATCACTCTGACTGATCTGTTATAGCCGATTTATCGCTCTGACTGATCTGTTATACCCGATTTAACACTCAGGCTGATCTGTTATACTCGATTTATCACTCTGACTGATCTGTTATACCCGATTTAACACTCTGGCTGATCTGTTATAGCCGATTTATCACTCTGACTGATCTGTTATAGCCGATTTATCACTCTGACTGATAATCGTGTATTATCTGGCTTGTTCTAGGAGGATTTAACAAGTTTCAGACGGAGTACCCGGAGCACTGCGAGACGAACTTGGACTGTTCGTGTCCCAGCAGTTCTCCGCCCTCCTCCGTTCTGGGTCTGGGTGGACTCCGGATCAGCTCCGACTGTTCTGACGGGGAGTCGGACCGCGAGCCGGGCAGCGCCACAGAGTCCGAGGGAAGCCCGATACCCAGTAACCAGCCAGCGTTCCCAGTCCAGATCTTACCGTATCTCTACCTGGGCTGTGCCAAAGACTCCACCAACTTGGACGTTCTGGGCAAGTACAACATCAAGTACATCCTGAACGTGACTCCCAACCTGCCCAACATGTTCGAACACGACGGGGAATTCAAGTACAAACAGATTCCCATCTCGGATCACTGGAGCCAAAACCTTTCTCAGTTTTTCCCTGAAGCCATTTCTTTCATAGGTAAGTTTCCTTTCAGAAGTTTAATGCTCATGTCCATCAGGTATTAGTTTATTATTTTCATTGTGTGTCTGAAGACTGGCTGTGACCTCAGGATGTGTTTGTGAAGTTCAGGACAATCCCAAACTCTTTTCCTTGAATTCATTAGTCCCTTTGACGGGTCAGATTTACACACCTGTGCTCTACATGAAGAACAGACTCTGTAAACCTGACGGTCATTGAGCACGTTTACATTCACACACACAGAACTGGCTTACTGAATTAACTGTGTCCTGGTTTACAGGCAAGCCAATAACCTGGCAGTGCAAGTGTAAACCACACGCTGACAAGACTTGCTTAATAAATCAGGTTACGCCAAAACCTAATCCTAATGGCCCTCATTTATCATTCTTGCGTAGAAACGGGCGTATATGTTGGCGTAAGATTATGCTTACACTCCTCTCACCGCCTGATTTATGAAGCTGTGCGTACCTTTGAAATCCAGGTGTACGCAATACCTGCCCTTGATAAATCCCGCGGCTGAAAACGATCGTCATTAGAATAACACGCCCCTATATATTCAAGTCTCCGCTTCCCCCACGCCCTCATTTTACGCCATGGACACACGGAAGACGGCAAAGAAGAGAAACTTCTCTGACGTGGAGCCGAAATGACCTATCACAATGCAATATTTTACAGCACGTCTTTTGAATTAGCATCTTACAGTCTATGATTAGCATTCAATTTCGAATCACGTCACATGTATTGGGGTGTACAATAGTGATGATGATGATGTGATGTGGAGTACCATTCATTCACATTAATAATTGCATGACTATTTGTAATATTCTTATTATTATTAGTATTTGTATTATTAATGACGCTTTTTGTTATTTAGAGGAAGAATGTCATTATTATTATTTGTATTATTATTATTATTTAAAAGAACAAGAATGTATTTTTTATTATTTTGTCAGTCTGAATTATTTTTTGGTCATTGAAAGCCTTTCGTTACCGAACTCAGTCTGTGCGCACCTGCCGGGCCAAACCATGAAACGTCAGGGTAAAGCGCACAGGCTCGCAACTGAAGGAATACATATGGCTACAAATCAAATGCTTTGGTAAAGTCAAACAAATTAAACATTGAAATCCATGTTGCACAAAAATAAACACTGAAGTTTATAATAACTTTGTTGTTGTTGTTTTTTTACAGTGGGTCATAATATATCATATCTTTTAGTTTGTCAGTGCGTTTTGTGGTGTTAGGTTTTTCTGCGCATTTCCGCACTAACTCAAACGTGCGTACACCACCTCCTGAGCTGGCGTAGGATTTGAGCGTGCCGTACGCCAACGTCCATATTGATAAATCTCAAAGTCACCGTGGTTTTGGGTGTACGCCAGGTGTACGCTGGAAATTTGGTGTACGCACTTTTGATAAATGAGGGCCAATGTGTCCATTTATGTGGGATTTGTGATGTTGAATAATTAAGCAGTATTTTGACTGAGCCGCTTCTTTCAGAACACATTTGTATCATATATAGGGTCGTAGTTTGCGCTATATTTCCTGCCGTGAAACGCTGGCTCTCTGGATGCGCTTTAGTCGCGGTAAAGGCGCTTTCCTGTCACGTGTCACACACACACACACACACACACACACTTCAATAAGCCACAGAACGCAGGTTAATGTGTTTTCACATGTAGGAGAAGGTAAAAATCTAGCTGTGTCATTTGGTTTATGCGTGAGCCGTTTAGGTTAACGCATTTGCATGAACACACACGTGTGTATGAAGCATAATTGTGGTTTTTCTCAATCAAATGAGCTCGACAAGCTTTCCGAGGGTGAAGTAAGAGCTCAACATTACTGGAGCAGAGTAAGATCTGATGGATTCAGACATGATCAATGTCAGACAGATCAGATCACAGAGCCGACTGAACCATGAAACACACACACACACACACACACAGAGAGAGAGGAACGAGTTGAAATCTTCAACATGGCCGTTTATAAAGCGAGCTGAAAGCTTGACTCCAGATGAACGAGGATGGAAGCGGTTTTAGTTTCTCTTGTGTTTTGATGTCAGTGTTTTCAGGTGAAGCCACACGTGTGTTCTGTGGTTTGACACTTTTCTAGTAATTTCCTAAAAACATCTAGACTGAGGTTATATCTGCATGACAAAGACTCAGTGCTGGAAACGGTGCTGTTTAAGAAGTGTGCACTTCTGCTTTTGTTCTGTAGATATTTAAAGATGTAAACGAAGGCCTCAAGCGCTCACTTCTCTGAGCAGCCCTTTAATCTGAGCATACGTTTAAGTGTTTATTTATTTATTTTTATTGTCCTTTCTGAAATGTACAGCTTTAAAGGTCCCCTGACATGGAGTTATTTTATTATAATGTTTCCTGCGTTGCCCTTATAATGTTAGTATGTGTTTTAGATCAAAAATAGTCATAATTTAGAAATAAAAGGCATTTTTCCTAGCCTGATTTTAGCCTCTGATTTGAACGCTCTGTTTGAAGGGGCGTGTCTGTGTGGGATTCAGTGTAACGGCCACTGCTGTGATTGGCTGTGGGATTCAGTGTAACGGCCACTACTGTGATTGGCTGTGGGATTCAGTGTAACGGCCACTGCTGTGATTGGCTGTGGGATTCAGTGTAACGGCCACTACTGTGATTGGCTGTGGGATTCAGTGTAACGGCCACTGCTGTGATTGGCTGTGGGATTCAGTTTAACCGCCACTACTGTGATTGGCTGTGGGATTCAGTGTAACCGCCACTACTGTGATTGGCTGTGGGATTTAGTGTAACCGCCACTACTGTGATTGGCTGTGGGATTCAGTGTAACGGCCACTGCTGTGATTGGCTGTGGGATTCAGTGTAACGGCCACTGCTGTGATTGGCTGTGGGATTCAGTGAAACACCCACTGCTGTGATTGGCTGTGGGATTCAGTGTAACGGCCACTGCTGTGATTGGCTGTGGGATTTAGTGTAACGGCCACTGCTGTGATTGGCTGTGGGATTCAGTGTAACGGCCACTGCTGTGATTGGCTGTGGGATTCAGTGTAACGGCCACTACTGTGATTGGCTGTGGGATTCAGTGTAACGGCCACTACTGTGATTGGCTGTGGGATTCAGTGTAACGGCCACTACTGTGATTGGCTGTGGGATTCAGTGAAACACCCACTGCTGTGATTGGCTGTGGGATTCAGTGTAACGGCCACTGCTGTGATTGGCTGTGGGATTCAGTGTAACGGCCACTGCTGTGATTGGCTGTGGGATTCAGTGAAACACCCACTGCTGTGATTGGCTGTGGGATTCAGTGTAACGGCCACTGCTGTGATTGGCTGTGGGATTTAGTGTAACGGCCACTGCTGTGATTGGCTGTGGGATTCAGTGTAACGGCCACTGCTGTGATTGGCTGTGGGATTCAGTGTAACGGCCACTACTGTGATTGGCTGTGGGATTCAGTGTAACGGCCACTACTGTGATTGGCTGTGGGATTCAGTGTAACGGCCACTACTGTGATTGGCTGTGGGATTCAGTGTAACGGCCACTACTGTGATTGGCTGTGGGATTCAGTGTAACGGCCACTACTGTGATTGGCTGTGGGATTCAGTGTAACGGCCACTACTGTGATTGGCTGTGGGATTCAGTGTAACGGCCACTACTGTGATTGGCTGTGGGATTCAGTGTAACGGCCACTACTGTGATTGGCTGTGGGTAGGCTTGCTACGGTAGTCGGTGTTACCGGTGTTACACGGTGTTCAGGCGCAACACCGGTTTCATCACTTGTCCACCGCGACACCGCAAAAAAAAAAAAAAGAAATATAGGCATATATTTATATATTTAACGCAATTACGCAGTAGGCTATCCGTTTTTTTCTGTCACCCGTTGACTACCGTTGTATGATCACGCTCTTATTATTGTGAATGATATTAAGCGCGACAAGACTAAAGAGACCGCACTGTCCTGCCTACACACACACACGCGCGCGTGCGCGACCCACAGAAAAGGCGCGCGTCAGTATCGAGTTCTCTTTCGGGCTTGAACAAACCGTAACACACAAATTATGCCAAAATGTCAGTTTTGTCGAGTGTCCTCATAAGAGCAGTCTTAAATGATTTAAATAGAGTCTTAAATTAATGTAGAGATTTGTGAGAAAATGGGACGCGTGTCGATCGCGTCTCTGTCAGCAGCTGGTCTTAAAGTGTCATTGAAGTAAATCAAAGAACAAAGGTAAGAGAGTAAATGACTCACTCAGACCCGGAGCCAGGAGGATTATTACACCGGCAGCCTAATAATCATGAATGCACACTGCTATCTTTAGCACATCTCCGGTGAACGGCTTCTTCACGCAAAAGAAAAACTCTTCATGAAGCGCAGTGAAATTCAGCGACCTGGCGTTTCCTGATGGATCGAGGTTGTTCGTTAACTTAATTTTATACGTGCAACTCACGTAGCCTATAAGGACACTGTACGTGCTGACAGACAGGACCGAGCAGGTAATATTTAATATGAAACAAAGTCTCAACTTTCAAATTTAGTCAGTCAAAGAAAATTAAACAATAGGCCTACTGTTTTGTGGCTCTGTGTCGTGAGAGATTGCCTCAGTTAAAGACAAGTTAAAATCCACCAAAGTTAATCTACTAATCTAGACTACTAAACTACTACTCTCCTGACTGCTTTGTCGGACAAAAATGGTGGATTTTGATTTGTCAGATCACATCAAACTCCCTGCGAAGGATGAATTGACGCTAATGTATAAGTGACAGTGAAGTGCACACTGCTGCAGTAGCACCGCGATGTAAAAAAAATTAGTTTCGTTTTCAAATGAGCGGCAATTCAGCGCACAATAACAAAACAGTGTTGCTCCGCACGACCACCATTATGCATGCCCGTGCAAACGCGCGCATTTTACATGTGCCTTTAAATTAGCGATTTTAAAGCCCCCGCCGGTGATACCGGTATTACCGGTGTTGTAACACGTCGATTAACCGGTGTGAAAAAATCCTCACCGTCACATCCCTAGCTGTGGGATTCAGTGTAACCGCCCACTGCTGTGATTGGCTGTGGGATTCAGTGTAACCGCCCACTGCTGTGATTGGCTGTGGGATTCAGTGTAACCGCCCACTGCTGTGATTGGCTGTGGGATTCAGTGTAACCGCCCACTGCTGTGATTGGCTGTGGGATTCAGTGTAACCGCCCACTGCTGTGATTGGCTGTGGGATTCAGTGTAACCGCCCACTGCTGTGATTGGCTGTGGGATTCAGTGTAACCGCCCACTGCTGTGATTGGCTGTGGGATTCGGTGTAACCGCCCACTGATGTGATTGGCTGTGGGATTCGGTGTAACCGCCCACTGCTGTGATTGGCTGTGGGATTCGGTGTAACCGCCCACTGCTGTGATTGGCTGACATGCTTGCATATGAAATAGCTTCATATTACATGTGAAACTCTGTGAATACTTTTACTACAGCTATTATATGTTTTTACTATTACAGCTATCGAGATTAACGAATCGTGAGAAGTTTTTAAAGTATTTAGATCTATTCCCATCACTTAAAATGTTGCCGTGATGAGCATTGAGCAGCAGAGGACAGTCTGTTGATCGCGAGCATGAAGATCTTATCATCGCAATGCAGTTTCTGCTCTCTAATGCTTTCACCAATGCAAACACGATGATGTAAATACAGTAAGAGCTTCGTTGTGCAGTGTAACGTGCGTCATTCATTTCATAACCAGTGTCCAGATAAACTCGCGCGGTGTGGAAAGATTGTTCTTTGATCGCTTTCTGTATATAATTTGTTCACAATTTAAATAAGATTATTTTCATCCTACTAAAAGAAACGATGTGAAGTTAATATTTTAGTCACTGGCTTGACTTACTGATGCATAAACAGTATTGAACGATTTTGAGAGAAAGATTACCTGTCTGAACTTGAACAATTACACATCAGAAAGTGAAAATTTCATGTCAGGGGACCTTTAAGGCTTGTTCACACCCAGAACAGCAAATATAAAGGTCACGATAACTATATCAGCGTCACACCAGCGCACGATATCGTTCTGTTCATTACAAGCGCTGCAGTTTCGTCATCTGCCGCCTTAAATGAGCAAGCTTCATTCTGATTGGCTGCCAATGCTTCACACCTCAGGTATTGAAATCGTTTCCGATTCACATTTGTCCATGTGTGTCTCATTCACACGCCTCGAACTGGAACCTGTTGTTCTTGTTTCGGCCGCTTTTATACGATCATTGATATGACAGGCGTGTTAACAGGGATTGTTCACTTACAGAGATTTCATGTATAGCTTGAGGATGACAGAAGTGAAAGAATCATTAAGTGTAAATATGTTTGAGTTATAGTAACACTCGTGTTGTGCGTTGGAAAGAGAAAGCGAAGGTTAAACTAGTGCGCTAAACTCACGATTCACGACATCCTGTTGTGCTGTTGCTCAGTCTGAACACTTTCACTTTTGCTGTGTAAACAAGCTTTCCATGAGCCAGCGAAGATCAGGAAGTCTTGCTGAAAGAAACTTCCTGTTTAGAAGAAAGGCAGCATCAGCTAAAGAGGTCAGCGGTGTTGTGTTTTACACACTGAGTTAGTGAATCAATCGAAGCTTAAACCCCTCCAGTGGTTCTGC
Source organism: Rhinichthys osculus (assembly GCA_029959095.1). Lineage (NCBI taxonomy): Eukaryota > Metazoa > Chordata > Actinopteri > Cypriniformes > Leuciscidae > Rhinichthys > Rhinichthys osculus. The sequence continues at coordinate 35,687,071 of JARWKJ010000022.1, read as the reverse complement.
AGAAAGTGACCTCACTGTTCCCAGTTCAGCTGGACTCGTGTGTTCCCGCACATCCATCAGGAGACTGGGAATGGCCACTTTCATGGGACTAGTGTGTGTGTGTGTGAGAGAGAGAGAGAGAGAGAGAGAGAGAGAGAGAGAGAGAGAGAGAGAGAGAGAGAGAGAGAGAGAGAGAGAGAGAGAGAGAGAGAGAGAGAGAGAGAGAGAGAGAGATCTGTATCGCATTTCACTCTTATCATCCGCCACTGAACTCGTTTCAATTGAGATCCACAAACATCAGACTCGTGCGAGAGACGACAAACAAACGGACATACAGACAGACATACAGACAGACAGACAGACAGACATACAGACAGACAGACAGACAGACAGACAGACATACAGACAGACAGACAGACAGACAGACAGACATACAGACAGACAGACAGACAGACAGACAGACAGACAGACAGACAGACAGACAGACAGACAGACATACAGACAGACAGACAGACAGACCTATCTAGGGCTGTGTTGAAAAAATCGATTCACCAATTCTGAATCGATTTTCATATTAATTTCTAAAGATCGATCCGTAACTCAGAGGATCGATTTAATAATAGGCTTACATGTTCCCCGTGAACTTTAACTTGCCGCGACTGGGAGATCCCTGTATGCAAAGGCTTTCACTCAGCGCGCACACTGTTACAACAACGGGCTTTGAGTGAGTCATTCGTTCATTCAACGAACACGTTCAAAAAAGCTGATTCATTAAAGGTAGGGTCGGTCGTTTTTGGTCTAAAAAACTTTTTCCCAAATTTGTTTAAACTTTCTATATATATCAATGCATAATTAAAATGTAAGTACTCTGATAAAAAGAGTATAAAAATCGAGTGACTCTAGACCGTTTAATCTGCACTAAACACAGCTCATTATTTCCTTCCGGGACGAAACAAAGGATTGGCTTAGGCGACTGTCACTCTCTCGCAACCATGGCAACACCCCCGCTGCTACATGCGCTGCCCACATGCGCGCACTCGTTCGACTCGAGGAGGGCAAGAGACTAGTAAGAGACACAATTACATGCAAAACACGGCGTATATGTTATGAATCTTACACGAAATTCACCTTCATCACAGTGTAACTGATTGTAATGGGAAACCGTGTATCAATGCAACCTGTTTTTAGCTTTGCTTTATGTTACTAGCTCGTTAACGAATCAAACTCAATATATTTTAAACTTTACCAGTATCGATATGCTAGCTTGATAGTGAGTACTAACAGCCATGTTAGTTGTTTATATTCATAATGATAAAGTTAGGTATTTTATTTATTTATTTATTTATATATTTATTTATTTCCCCGCGGCTTCCTCGCGCTGTGGAGTGCTGACCAGCGCTGCTCCTGACGCGCATTTATGGTGAATACCCATGACGTGAACGTTAAAAGGATGATACGACAAATATTTCGCTTTCCTTTGACACGGCAACCTTTTTCACGAACACATATGACTTCAGAGACAGACGCAGGTAATCTCTGCCGATCTCTCTCATTCACTGTCTGTGCGAGGCCTCTGTAGGCTACACTAGGGGTGGGCGCTATACCGGTATGAACGTGAATACCGGTATTATGTTGTGCCATGATATGGATTTTGCGATACCGAGGATACCGTATTCATAAATTCAAATTTTGCAGTTATATTGTTTTGTTCAATTTGGTACTCATGTTGCACGTTTGCACTTTTTGAGAAAAAAAATGGCACAATAAAAAAAAACACATTTCAGGTCTATGTCCAATGAAATGCCTCACCTTTTTCTAGTTATCTAGTGTTAAAATACATATTTTGCCTGTAATTTAACTAAGGTGTACTAAAATGTGATTCCAATTTTTTTTTCTCATATCGCGATATAATATCGATATCGTCCGGACAGTGAAAAATATCGTGATATGAATTTTTGCTCATATCGCCCACCCCTACGCTACACATCACCACGATAAACAGTCTTGTTTGTTATCATTATGAACTTGTTTAACATTCAATACACATGCATGAAGTTCAAAACAAGCAGTTAAATGTCTATAATAGCCTAATAGTATCAATATGTTGCATAACTACAGTCCTGTAATTCAGGTAACAGCTGGAAAAAAACAAAAACACTTATCTAAATCTCGAAAAATCGGATCGGATCGAATAATGATAATCGATTCAAGATCTTGAGAATCGGAATCGAATCGATTCTTGAAATTTGAATCGAAACCCAGCTCTAGACCTATCTATATAGGCTCTTGTATAATGCAGTGTTATACTATTTTATTTTCACTATTGTTTCCTTCATGTTTTGAATGAGCTTTATATATAGTTTTCATGTTAATTTTAGTTTAATTTTTACAAATTATTATTATTATTTTTTTTTTTTTAATTAGTTTTAGGTTTAATTTATTTTTATTTCAGTTTTAGTTTTTTTTTAATTCCAGCTAATAATTTTAGTGCCTCAACTTAAACATATTTCAGCTTATGGCAGAGGCAACTTTTCTCATTTTCATTTGAACTTAAAAAAAAAAAGATAATAATAATTTTATTTCAGCTTCCTTTCATTTAACAGAAGTGTTTTAGTAGTTTTAGTTAACGATAATAACCCTGGTATACAGACCCAATTTGTACTGTGAAAAAATCCTATTAATAATGTCAAAATATTATATCGAAAATATTTAATTGTAGTACTGTTTGCATTTATTTTTTCACTCTTTTTCTTATTTGACTATTTATTTATTTATTATATATATTTATTTTCCGCACTGATTTCTCCAATATCCCTCACTGAAAGGAGACTTTAGATCAGTCGCTGTTTCTGATCACTCATTTCAGGAGTCCAGGAGAGTTTTATTTCTCGTTCCATAAAAAGCGAGTTATTTCCCAAACGAGTGTCTAGTCTTCCCACAGGATTGCTCTGGCTCGGTGTCAGCAGACACTCATCAGGCTTGTCCCTTTAAGGGATCGTTCGTGTCCTCAAACCGGCGCTCTTCTGCAGAACCAGTATTTCCTGTTCGACTGTTTGTCTGTGCGGTTCCAGTCCGTGGCGTCAACGCTTCGAGCGACCCGAAGGACAAAACCAAGTACTCAATCAACTCTAGTGGTTCTGAAGAGATACGAGCACTTTATTTAATGACATTCACTCTCAAATAAACCAAATCGTTGATCAACTCGTGTAGAATCATGGCCACACGTCGAGAACATCAAACCTCATTGGATCTTGTGTGATGACGTGATGTAAAGTCACATGATGCACGAGAACCAATGAGATGTAGTAAAGGAGCAGTCACACAGGATCATAACACAGGGTTTTTGTCACTTTTATCTGAAGGATAGTCCAGCTGGAGAGACACGTTTGTGCTGTTTTTAACTCTGTCTTCAGGCGTTTGTCTTCAGGCTTCTTCACAGATGTTCTGCACAAAAATTCGGTTCAATTAGAAGTCTATAATGTATTATGTGTATGCTAGGTCAAAGAGATGTGTTTTTAGTCTAGCTTTGAACTGACAGAGTGTGTCTGCTTCCCGGACAATGGTAGGAAGACTGTTCCAGAGTTTTGGTGCTAAATAGGAAAAGGATCTCCCGCCAGCAGTCGATTTAGATATTCTAGGTATTATCAACTGGCCGGAGTTTAGAGATCGCAATAGACGTGAAGGACTATAATGCGTTAAGAGCTCGCTCAAGCACTGGAAGCTAAACCATTTAGTGCTTTGTAAGTAATCAACAATATTTTAACATTTATACGATGTTTAATAGGGAGCCAATGCAGTGTTGACAGAACCGGGCTAATATGGTCATACTTCCTGGTTCTGGTAAGAACTCGAGCGGCTGCGTTTTGGACCAGCTGGAGTTTGTTTATTAAGCGTGCAGGGCAACCACCCAGTAGAGCATTACAGTAATCTAGCCTTGAGCTCATGAACGCATGAACTAACTGTTCCGCATTCGTCAATGAGAGCATATGGCGTAATTTAGGTATATTTTTAAGATGGAAGAATGCGGTTTTACAGGTTTCTACAGACTAGAAACGTGACTTTCAAATGAAAGATTATCAAAAGAGCACGCACACACACACACACACACACACACACACACACACACCCAGGTTCCTAACCGACGACGAAGACTTGACAGAGCAGCCATCGAGTGTTAGACAGTATTCTAGGTTAAAACTAATGTAATTGTCTGGTTATAGCCAGGCTTCTGTCAGACTAGGAGACGACATTACTCACCTTGTTTGTTGACTGATTCTGCTTCCCTTAGTTGCTTGATAGACTTGTAAAAGGCGTGAGAGAGAGAAAAAAAAGACGACAAGCACAGATGGCGGGTTAACAGGCTAGCGAGACACTAGCATGTTGTGCTAGCGATGTCAGATTAATGGGATAGGCAATATTAGACATCTAATATATGTTGATGAATAAGTTAAATTTAGCAAATAAGAACAGCAAGGAATGATAGCAAATAGAGATTCAAACAGAAAACTATACGGAGCTACAGACGCAGACAGGAGCAATCGATCAAACGAGCGATCCAGAGTATACAGACTAGAGGTCGACCGATAGTGGATTTTACCGATACCGATATCTAGGTTTGACCGTACATGCCGATAACCGATAATTCAACCGATATTTTTTTTAATGGATACTGGATTAAAAACAAACATCATACTCACAATAAAACAGTGCTGAACTGAAATGTGCTCAATTAAATAAATAAATATGAATATATTAAAACTTTATACAGAAAATAATTTAAACATTAAAATATTACAGGTTTCGTTAGCTATAACCTAGAAACATAAGTACATTTCATAGGTAACACTTTGCAAGTCCCATTTGTAAACAAGGATGTATTAATTAGCTTTCATGAACTATAGGCATAATGCAATATACCTTTTTACTGCATGTATTAATATGAGCAATACAATTGTACCTTTATCATTCATGTTAGTTCATTCATAGTACATTAACTAAGGTAATAAAAGATAAAATAAGAATTAAAACTCCCTCTCAAATGCATTAGTAAATGTTGAAATTAACAAACTACCGTAACAATGAATAATTCTTCTACAACTTGTATTAACCTTATTTAATGCTAAAAATGCAATGTTATTGTAAAGTGTTACCATTTCATATGATTCCAAAGAGTCGTGCTTAAAGATGGCCATTAAAATGTAATAAAGACCTGTAGTATACGTAATATAGCCTATAGTCTCTCCCTTTATTTGCTTCTATATTTTAGAACACTTGATGATTATCTAATCAAAATAACAAGATCTATTGTAGTGATTAAAAAGATCTTAAATCGAACGCGTTTCTGATTAGTTTACGTTTCTGTCGGCTGCATGAACATATCTGAGAAAGCAATCACGTCACTAGTTTTAAATATGCAACTTCGTCGGCTAATGAACACATAAAAGTGACCAGCCGGATACAAATAATGCAAATAGATGGTAACAATTGCGCCATAAAACATTTGGGTCAGATCTGCGTGTGTTTTTGTCACATTAACGGTTGACTGAGGTAATGTTAGAGTCCTCACAGCCTCGACGGCAAACTACTGCTCTTCCTCTGCTGATGCAGCATCTAGTCAACAAATGAATGAATTTGTAATGATATGGCAATATGTAGCTACTTTAGTGTTATGTATTCATACCGTTTCGCTGTCGGTGTTTTAAATGTCAGCGCTCTCTGTGCTGCGTGTTCTCTCCGTGCTGCCTCACGTGTTAACGTCAACAACTCAGCCAGTGATAGTTTGTTATTTGTCCTCTAGAGGCCGCTCTCACTCTGTATAATGCCAGCAGTCTCTTCTGTTCTGAGCGCTCTCTGCGGTGTAATGACCGCGCGCACTTCTCAGCCGCTCCAGCAACGGACGCAACCCGGAAAAACTATCGGTGTGGATTTTTGCCGATAACGATAGTTCCACCACACAACCATCGGTGCCGATGAATCGGTCGACCTCTAATACAGACCAGCCCTATATAACACATCTGTAGTCCGACTCTAATCGTCTTTGAAATGTGAAAAGTTACAGTTGAGCCTCGATTAAAATCAAGATAACATTTATACTACAGCTTAAAGCTAATCAACTAGTCCTGATGACCTCATTCAGAAAACATTTGTTGTAGTTGTGTGTGTGTGTGTGTGTGTGAGTGTGATGGGTAGGTTTAGGGGTTGGGTTTGTATGTGTGTGTGTGTGTGTGTGTGATGGGTAGGTTTAGGGGTTGGGTTTGTGTGTGTGTGAGTGAGTGAGATGGGTAGGTTTAGGGTGTGTGTGTGTGTGTGTGTGTGTGTGAGTGATAGGTAGGTTTAGGGTGTGTGTGAGTGTTTGTGTGTAAGTGAGTGAGATGGGTAGGTTTAGGGTGTGTGTGAGTGTTTGTGTGTAAGTGAGTGATAGGTAGGTTTAGGGTGTGTGTGAGTGTTTGTGTGTAAGTGAGTGAGATGGGTAGGTTTAGGGTGTGTGTGTGTGTGTGATGGGTAGGTTTAGGGGTTGGGTTTGTTTGTGTGTGTGTGTAAGTGAGTGAGATGGGTAGGTTTAGGGTGTGTGTGTGTGTGTGTGTGTGTGTGTGTGATGGGTAGGTTTAGGGGTTGGGTTTGTATGTGTGTGTGTGTGTGTGTGTGATGGGTAGGTTTAGGGGTTGGGTTTGTGTGTGTGTGCGTGTGTGTGTGAGTGAGTGAGATGGGTAGGTTTAGGGTGTGTGTGTTTGTGTGTGAGTGATAGGTAGGTTTAGGGTGTGTGTGAGTGTTTGTGTGTAAGTGAGTGAGATGGGTAGGTTTAGGGTGTGTGTGTGTGTGTGTGTGTGTGTGTGTGTGTGTGTGTGATGGGTAGGTTTAGGGGTTGGGTTTGTGTGTGTGTGCGTGTGTGTGTGAGTGAGTGAGATGGGTAGGTTTAGGGTGTGTGTGTGTGTGTGTGAGTGATAGGTAGGTTTAGGGTGTGTGTGAGTGTTTGTGTGTAAGTGAGTGAGATGGGTAGGTTTAGGGTGTGTGTGTGTGTGTGTGTGTGTGTGTGTGTGTGTGTGTGTGTGTGTGTGATGGGTAGGTTTAGGGGTTGGGTTTGTTTGTGTGTGTGTGTAAGTGAGTGAGATGGGTAGGTTTAGGGTGTGTGTGTGTGTGTGTGTGTGTGTGATGGGTAGGTTTAGGGGTTGGGTTTGTTTGTGTGTGTGTGTAAGTGAGTGAGATGGGTAGGTTTAGGGTGTGTGTGTGTGTGTGATGGGTAGGTTTAGGGGTTGGGTTTGTTTGTGTGTGTGTGTAAGTGAGTGAGATGGGTAGGTTTAGGGTGTGTGTGTGTGTGTGTGTGTGTGTGTGTGTGTGTGTGCTTCAGTTGGGCTAGTCTGGCACTCACGGCTCACCTCTTTGTTCTTCTGTTCCTCAGATGAAGCTCGTTCCAAAAAGTGTGGGATCCTGGTGCACTGCCTGGCGGGCATCAGCCGCTCGGTCACCGTCACGGTGGCGTATCTCATGCAGAAGCTCAACCTGTCGCTCAACGACGCCTACGACTTCGTCAAGCGCAAGAAGTCCAACATCTCGCCCAACTTCAACTTCATGGGGCAGCTCCTGGACTTCGAGAGGACGCTGGGCCTCAACAGCCCGTGTGACAACCGATCGACCAATGACCAGCTGTTCTTCACCACGCCGACCAATCACAACCTGTTCCAGCTGGACCCGCTGGAGTCCACATGAGCCGGCGGGGCCGTGGGTCGGCGGGGGAGCCACTCGACGGATGATTCTGCCACTCGACGAGTGTTTCTGCCACTCGATGGATGATTATCTCCGGTGTCGGGAGTTTAGAGCCGGGGTTCGGCACACGGGCCCTCGGGGGCCCTCCGCTCCGGTGGATCTCAGTGCAGCTTTTCTTGCCTTTATGGAACAGACTGTTCTTCTCTTGTCCCGGTTTGACACCGAGCAGACGCTCAGCGCTTCGCTCACAGGAGGAAGAGTACGTGCCTCGAAGCCGGCGGCGTGCCGGCTGGGGTTCCTGTTTTTGGAGTGTATTGGGGATTTTTCTCCAAGCTCAGACCCAAGTGGCATCAGAGGTGCACAATACATTCAGTCTCTACATCTTTGTATATTTCCTCGCAGACGTTGTTCAAAGTCGTGACAGAACCAACACAAACAGACATTGTGAGTCGACATCCCCCTCTTTATTTCCCCTCGCTCTACGTTTGCAGTGACCTAATGCGTTTTGCACAGTGGTGAAGCCTTTCACTTCTTGGCACTTAAAAGCGGTACTCCAACACACACACACACACACACACACACACACACACAGAGACATTGAGCGTTCCTGCCAGTCCTAGGCTGCGACGAGGACGACACACACTTAAAGCTCATTGTTCATTAAACCGCTAACCACAGATTGGCGTTTGTGTGTGAGACACGAGTCTACGAGGCCTTGGTGATTCTCATTACAGTATGAATATATTGTATTAATTTCTGAAGTATGTATCCACTCGATGTGTTGTGCATGCGATCCTCTCGAGGTGCGAGTGTCGCGGACGGTGTTAGCGAAGCGCAGGACTAGCGGATGAACACGAGTGCTCGAGTTAACAGGGTTGCTTTAAGCTGGCCTTATATAACCTTTTTAATTCTTTCCTACTCTGACTGTTCAATACTCTTTGTATCTCACTTTAGAAATCGTTGTATTAAAAAGTTCATTTTTAAAGAAACCGATATGTAGTAGTAATAATAGCCGACTAACGGTGTTTAACGGGTCGGTCGAGGTTCTGTTTGTTACTCTGCAATATACTCCACAACCCTCTGCAGTGTTTTCCAGAAGAAATGGCCTGGGGTTTTTGACTTCTACTTTTGATACTAGCGATCCACGGAGATTAGCTTGGTTAGCTTGAAGCGAGCAGCGTTTGCTTCACAGGAAGTGACATCACACACTGGCTACTGGGTGCGCGTTTCCTCCGATTCGATTTACCCCATAATATACATGTGCTATTTACTGACTCCTGTGGCCTTTCATATATCTCAATATATATATATATATAGTATTAATCTTGTGCAGATATGCAACCGCCGTCCCGTTCATATATCACGGACGACTCACGCTTGAGCTCTTCTGAAGCCCAGTGTCGGTCCCGGCTCCGGGCGCCTCGGGTCTGAACCGGCTTCTTTATCTCCGTTCATCTTCAAGCTGCTTCTGTGGAGGAGTGTCTGCGTCGAGTGTGTGTGTGTGTGTGTGTGTGTGTCGCCAGAACACACTTCCCGTCGCCACTCGCGGCTCTGCGACCCGGAACTGCAGGACTGAGAGAACGGCGAGGAGCGAATAAGGAAACGTGTATCTTACCTCACCGAGGAATTTTTCAGGGATTTTTATTTGACAATGCGTCGGCATCGTGTTACAGCTTCAAATGTCAAAGAGCTGTTTTATATGTGCTGTAAACATTTTTTTAAAAGATACAATCTATATGTGTGTATAATACTGGGCTTGGTAACCGGGCAGTTAAACTTTCTGGTTTATGAAGGATATAAAATTGTCCGTATGTATTGTATAGTATATGAAAACCAATACAAGACTTGTTTGTACTGCAAATAAATATTGAATTATTTTTTGGTTACTCAGGCTGGTTTGGTGTTCATTCGATCCTTCCCATAAACCCTGATAAGAGCGTGAGTGGAGCTGAGTGCTCTGTGTAAACCTACTTAGGGTTCAGAGGGTTTATTATTTCCACATGTCCACTACAGTTATGTGCTTTTGCTTCATTAATACACCGTATACTTTTTCCTGATTTACCCTGAAAGAATGGAGTGAATGTGACATTATAACATGACCATATGACAGATTAACATGTTATCTGATCTAATCAAAAATTATACAAGACAAACTAAAATATTTTCTCAAGAAAAGACAATTATGAACTTATAAAATAACGAAAAGTTTTTATAATTTAGAGTTTGACAACAAACACACCGGAAAACACAGCTATACAGCATCGTTCAAAACAATAATTAATCATTTCTGAACATTGACTCTGTCTTTATTTAACTTTTTTCTCATGGTTTCTCAATATAATTCATAAAGTATAGAATAGAATATCATAGTTCTAATAGTATCATTGTAACGCAGTGTGACAACATGCCCCGCCTGCACTAAACGGGTTTAACCCGCGAGTGTTTCTGCTGTTAAATCAGCATTAAACAACTCAACTGTTCAATAACAGATATAAGATTGAAATATCAGATTTGTCTCATTTTAAATAAACACAAAAAACACAGATGAAAAATGTACTTCAGTAAGAAATTTAATTTTGCTATGGTTAATAATGTAATACTGTAAATATGGTTAATGTTCAGTGATATCTTCCAAAGGTTTCTGAATTTTGGCCTTTTTTGTGTCTATATGGTGTTGATATGGAAACTAGTATATACACGAAGTTTCGTCGTGCTGGTGTGTGTGTGTGTTTAAACGAGTGTGTGACGACTAGTGCTAGTGTTACTGTGAGCCCCTGAAGCCCAGAGAGAAGACCCCGACCGCTGATCCTCCGACGCTCTCCGTTAGGATCCCCCTCTCACACACACACTGGGTTCCTGAGGCCAGTTCTCCTCCTCTCTCACACACACACTGGGTTCCTGAGGCCAGATCTCCTCCTCTCTCACACACACACTGGGTTCCTGAGGCCAGATCTCCTCCTCTCTCACACACACACTGGGTTCCTGAGGCCAGATCTCCTCCTCTCTCACACACACACACACACACTGGGTTCCTGAGGCCAGATCTCCTCCTCTCTCACACACACACTGGGTTCCTGAGGCCAGATCTCCTCCTCTCGCACACACACACTGGGTTCCTGAGGCCAGATCTCCTCCTCTCTCACACATACTGGGTTCCTGAGGCCAGATCTCCTCCTCTCTCACACACACACACACTGGGTTCCTGAGGCCAGATCTCCTCCTCTCTCACACACACACTGGGTTCCTGAGGCCAGATCTCCTCCTCTCTCACACACACACTGGGTTCCTGAGGCCAGATCTCCTCCTCTCTCACACACACACACACACACTGGGTTCCTGAGGCCAGATCTCCTCCTCTCACACACACACACTGGGTTCCTGAGGCCAGATCTCCTCCTCTCTCGCACACACACTGGGTTCCTGAGGCCAGATCTCCTCCTCTCACACACACACACTGGGTTCCTGAGGCCAGATCTCCTCCTCTCTCACACACACACTGGGTTCCTGAGGCCAGATCTCCTCCTCTCGCACACACACACTGGGTTCCTGAGGCCAGATCTCCTCCTCTCTCACACACACACTGGGTTCCTGAGGCCAGATCTCCTCCTCTCTCACACACACACTGGGTTCCTGAGGCCAGATCTCCTCCTTTCACACACACACACTGGGTTCCTGAGGCCAGATCTCCTCCTCTCTCACACACACACTGGGTTCCTGAGGCCAGATCTCCTCCTCTCTCACACACACACTGGGTTCCTGAGGCCAGATCTCCTCCTCTCTCACACACACACTGGGTTCCTGAGGCCAGATCTCCTCCTCTCTCGCACACACACTGGGTTCCTGAGGCCAGATCTCCTCCTCTCTCACACACACACTGGGTTCCTGAGGCCAGATCTCCTCCTCTCACACACACACACTGGGTTCCTGAGGCCAGTTCTCCTCTTCTCTCTCACACACACACTGGGTTCCTGAGGCCAGATCTCCTCCTCTCACACACACACACTGGGTTCCTGAGGCCAGATCTCCTCCTCTCTCACACACACACTGGGTTCCTGAGGCCAGATCTCCTCCTCTCTCACACACACACTGGGTTCCTGAGGCCAGATCTCCTCCTCTCTCACACACACACACACACACACTGGGTTCCTGAGGCCAGATCTCCTCCTCTCTCGCACACACACTGGGTTCCTGAGGCCAGATCATCTCCTCTCACACACACACACTGGGTTCCTGAGGCCAGATCTCCTCCTCTCTCACACACACACTGGGTTCCTGAGGCCAGATCTCCTCCTCTCTCGCACACACACTGGGTTCCTGAGGCCAGATCTCCTCCTCTCTCACACACACACTGGGTTCCTGAGGCCAGATCTCCTCCTCTCTCGCACACACACTGGGTTCCTGAGGCCAGATCTCCTCCTCTCACACACACACACTGGGTTCCTGAGGCCAGATCTCCTCCTCTCTCGCACACACACTGGGTTCCTGAGGCCAGATCTCCTCCTCTCACACACACACACTGGGTTCCTGAGGCCAGATCTCCTCCTCTCTCACACACACACTGGGTTCCTGAGGCCAGATCTCCTCCTCTCTCACACACACTGGGTTCCTGAGGCCAGATCTCCTCCTCTCACACACACACACTGGGTTCCTGAGGCCAGATCTCCTCCTCTCTCACACACACACTGGGTTCCTGAGGCCAGATCTCCTCCTCTCACACACACACACTGGGTTCCTGAGGCCAGATCTCCTCCTCTCACACACACACACTGGGTTCCTGAGGCCAGATCTCCTCCTCTCTCACACACACACTGGGTTCCTGAGGCCAGATCTCCTCCTCTCTCACACACACACTGGGTTCCTGAGGCCAGATCTCCTCCTCTCACACACACACACTGGGTTCCTGAGGCCAGATCTCCTCCTCTCTCACACACACACTGGGTTCCTGAGGCCAGATCTCCTCCTCTCTCACACACACACTGGGTTCCTGAGGCCAGATCTCCTCCTCTCTCGCACACACACTGGGTTCCTGAGGCCAGATCTCCTCCTCTCACACACACACACTGGGTTCCTGAGGCCAGATCTCCTCCTCTCTCACACACACACTGGGTTCCTGAGGCCAGATCTCCTCCTCTCACACACACACACTGGGTTCCTGAGGCCAGTTCTCCTCTTCTCTCTCACACACACACTGGGTTCCTGAGGCCAGATCTCCTCCTCTCACACACACACACTGGGTTCCTGAGGCCAGTTCTCCTCCTCTCTCTCACACACACACTGGGTTCCTGAGGCCAGATCTCCTCCTCTCACACACACACTGGGTTCCTGAGGCCAGATCTCCTCCTCTCACACACACACTGGGTTGCTGAGGCCAGATCTCCTCCTCTCTCACACACACACACTGGGTTCCTGAGGCCAGATCTCCTCCTCTCACACACACACACTGGGTTCCTGAGGCCAGTTCTCCTCCTCTCTCACACACACACTGGGTTCCTGAGGCCAGATCTCCTCCTCTCTCACACACACACACACACACTGGGTTCCTGAGGCCAGATCTCCTCCTCTCTCGCACACACACTGGGTTTCTGAGGCCAGATCATCTCCTCTCACACACACACACTGGGTTCCTGAGGCCAGATCTCCTCCTCTCTCACACACACACTGGGTTCCTGAGGCCAGATCTCCTCCTCTCTCGCACACACACTGGGTTCCTGAGGCCAGATCTCCTCCTCTCTCACACACACACTGGGTTCCTGAGGCCAGATCTCCTCCTCTCTCGCACACACACTGGGTTCCTGAGGCCAGATCTCCTCCTCTCACACACACACACTGGGTTCCTGAGGCCAGATCTCCTCCTCTCACACACACACACTGGGTTCCTGAGGCCAGATCTCCTCCTCTCTCGCACACACACTGGGTTCCTGAGGCCAGATCTCCTCCTCTCACACACACACACTGGGTTCCTGAGGCCAGATCTCCTCCTCTCTCACACACACTGGGTTCCTGAGGCCAGATCTCCTCCTCTCTCACACACACACTGGGTTCCTGAGGCCAGATCTCCTCCTCTCACACACACACACTGGGTTCCTGAGGCAAGATCTCCTCCTCTCACACACACACACTGGGTTCCTGAGGCCAGATCTCCTCCTCTCTCGCACACACACTGGGTTCCTGAGGCCAGATCTCCTCCTCTCACACACACACACTGGGTTCCTGAGGCCAGATCTCCTCCTCTCTCACACACACTGGGTTCCTGAGGCCAGATCTCCTCCTCTCTCACACACACACTGGGTTCCTGAGGCCAGATCTCCTCCTCTCTCACACACACACTGGGTTCCTGAGGCCAGATCTCCTCCTCTCTCACACACACACTGGGTTCCTGAGGCCAGATCTCCTCCTCTCACACACACACACTGGGTTCCTGAGGCCAGATCTCCTCCTCTCACACACACACACTGGGTTCCTGAGGACAAATCTCCTCCTCTCTCACACACACACACTGGGTTCCTGAGGCCAGATCTCCTCCTCTCACACACACACTGGGTTCCTGAGGCCAGATCTCCTCCTCTCACACACACACACTGGGTTCCTGAGGCCAGATCTCCTCCTCTCACACACACACACTGGGTTCCTGAGGCCAGATCTCCTCTCTCACACACACACTGGGTTCCTGAGGCCAGATCTCCTCCTCTCTCACACACACACACACTGGGTTCCTGAGGCCAGATCTCCTCCTCTCACACACACACACTGGGTTCCTGAGCCCAGATCTCCTCCTCTCACACACACACACTGGGTTCCTGAGGCCAGATCTCCTCCTCTCACACACACACACTGGGTTCCTGAGGCCAGATCTCCTCCTCTCACACACACACACTGGGTTCCTGAGGCCAGTTCTCCTCCTCTCTCTCACACACACACTGGGTTCCTGAGGCCAGATCTCCTCCTCTCTCACACACACACTGGGTTCCTGAGGCCAGATCTCCTCCTCTCACACACACACACTGGGTTCCTGAGGCCAGATCTCCTCCTCTCTCTCACACACACACTGGGTTCCTGAGGCCAGATCTCCTCCTCTCTCACACACACACTGGGTTCCTGAGGCCAGATCTCCTCTCTCACACACACACTGGGTTCCTGAGGCCAGATCTCCTCTTTCACACACACACTGGGTTCCTGAGGCCAGATCTCCTCCTCTCACACACACACACTGGGTTCCTGAGGCCAGATCTCCTCCTCTCTCACACACACACACTGGGTTCCTGAGGCCAGATCTCCTCCTCTCACACACACACACTGGGTTCCTGAGGCCAGTTCTCCTCCTCTCTCACACACACTGGGTTCCTGAGGCCAGATCTCCTCCTCTCACACACACACACTGGGTTCCTGAGGCCAGATCTCCTCCTCTCACACACACACACTGGGTTCCTGAGGCCAGATCTCCTCTCTCACACACACACTGGGTTCCTGAGGCCAGATCTCCTCCTCTCTCACACACACACACACTGGGTTCCTGAGGCCAGATCTCCTCCTCTCACACACACACACTGGGTTCCTGAGCCCAGATCTCCTCCTCTCACACACACACACTGGGTTCCTGAGGCCAGATCTCCTCCTCTCACACACACACACTGGGTTCCTGAGGCCAGATCTCCTCCTCTCACACACACACACTGGGTTCCTGAGGCCAGTTCTCCTCCTCTCTCTCACACACACACTGGGTTCCTGAGGCCAGATCTCCTCCTCTCTCACACACACACTGGGTTCCTGAGGCCAGATCTCCTCCTCTCACACACACACACTGGGTTCCTGAGGCCAGATCTCCTCCTCTCTCTCACACACACACTGGGTTCCTGAGGCCAGATCTCCTCCTCTCTCACACACACACTGGGTTCCTGAGGCCAGATCTCCTCTCTCACACACACACTGGGTTCCTGAGGCCAGATCTCCTCTTTCACACACACACTGGGTTCCTGAGGCCAGATCTCCTCCTCTCACACACACACACTGGGTTCCTGAGGCCAGATCTCCTCCTCTCTCACACACACACACTGGGTTCCTGAGGCCAGATCTCCTCCTCTCACACACACACACTGGGTTCCTGAGGCCAGTTCTCCTCCTCTCTCACACACACACTGGGTTCCTGAGGCCAGATCATCTCCTCTCACACACACACACTGGGTTCCTGAGGCCAGATCTCCTCCTCTCTCACACACACACTGGGTTCCTGAGGCCAGATCTCCTCCTCTCTCGCACACACACTGGGTTCCTGAGGCCAGATCTCCTCCTCTCTCACACACACACTGGGTTCCTGAGGCCAGATCTCCTCCTCTCTCGCACACACACTGGGTTCCTGAGGCCAGATCTCCTCCTCTCACACACACACACTGGGTTCCTGAGGCCAGATCTCCTCCTCTCACACACACACACTGGGTTCCTGAGGCCAGATCTCCTCCTCTCTCGCACACACACTGGGTTCCTGAGGCCAGATCTCCTCCTCTCACACACACACACTGGGTTCCTGAGGCCAGATCTCCTCCTCTCTCACACACACACTGGGTTCCTGAGGCCAGATCTCCTCCTCTCACACACACACACTGGGTTCCTGAGGCAAGATCTCCTCCTCTCACACACACACACTGGGTTCCTGAGGCCAGATCTCCTCCTCTCTCGCACACACACTGGGTTCCTGAGGCCAGATCTCCTCCTCTCACACACACACACTGGGTTCCTGAGGCCAGATCTCCTCCTCTCTCACACACACTGGGTTCCTGAGGCCAGATCTCCTCCTCTCTCACACACACACTGGGTTCCTGAGGCCAGATCTCCTCCTCTCTCACACACACACTGGGTTCCTGAGGCCAGATCTCCTCCTCTCTCACACACACACTGGGTTCCTGAGGCCAGATCTCCTCCTCTCACACACACACACTGGGTTCCTGAGGCCAGATCTCCTCCTCTCACACACACACACTGGGTTCCTGAGGACAAATCTCCTCCTCTCTCACACACACACACTGGGTTCCTGAGGCCAGATCTCCTCCTCTCACACACACACTGGGTTCCTGAGGCCAGATCTCCTCCTCTCACACACACACACTGGGTTCCTGAGGCCAGATCTCCTCCTCTCACACACACACTGGGTTCCTGAGGCCAGATCTCCTCTCTCACACACACACTGGGTTCCTGAGGCCAGATCTCCTCCTCTCTCACACACACACACACTGGGTTCCTGAGGCCAGATCTCCTCCTCTCACACACACACACTGGGTTCCTGAGCCCAGATCTCCTCCTCTCACACACACACACACTGGGTTCCTGAGGCCAGATCTCCTCCTCTCACACACACACACTGGGTTCCTGAGGCCAGATCTCCTCCTCTCACACACACACACTGGGTTCCTGAGGCCAGTTCTCCTCCTCTCTCTCACACACACACTGGGTTCCTGAGGCCAGATCTCCTCCTCTCTCACACACACACTGGGTTCCTGAGGCCAGATCTCCTCCTCTCACACACACACACTGGGTTCCTGAGGCCAGATCTCCTCCTCTCTCTCACACACACACTGGGTTCCTGAGGCCAGATCTCCTCCTCTCTCACACACACACTGGGTTCCTGAGGCCAGATCTCCTCTCTCACACACACACTGGGTTCCTGAGGCCAGATCTCCTCCTCTCTCTCACACACACACTGGGTTCCTGAGGCCAGATCTCCTCCTCTCTCACACACACACACTGGGTTCCTGAGGCCAGATCTCCTCTCTCACACACACACTGGGTTCCTGAGGCCAGATCTCCTCTTTCACACACACACTGGGTTCCTGAGGCCAGATCTCCTCCTCTCACACACACACACTGGGTTCCTGAGGCCAGATCTCCTCCTCTCTCACACACACACACTGGGTTCCTGAGGCCAGATCTCCTCCTCTCACACACACACACTGGGTTCCTGAGGCCAGTTCTCCTCCTCTCTCACACACACACTGGGTTCCTGAGGCCAGATCTCCTCCTCTCTTGCACACACACTGGGTTTCTGAGGCCAGATCATCTCCTCTCACACACACACACTGGGTTCCTGAGGCCAGATCTCCTCCTCTCTCACACACACACTGGGTTCCTGAGGCCAGATCTCCTCCTCTCTCGCACACACACTGGGTTCCTGAGGCCAGATCTCCTCCTCTCTCACACACACACTGGGTTCCTGAGGCCAGATCTCCTCCTCTCTCGCACACACACTGGGTTCCTGAGGCCAGATCTCCTCCTCTCACACACACACACTGGGTTCCTGAGGCCAGATCTCCTCCTCTCACACACACACACTGGGTTCCTGAGGCCAGATCTCCTCCTCTCTCGCACACACACTGGGTTCCTGAGGCCAGATCTCCTCCTCTCACACACACACACTGGGTTCCTGAGGCCAGATCTCCTCCTCTCTCACACACACTGGGTTCCTGAGGCCAGATCTCCTCCTCTCTCACACACACACTGGGTTCCTGAGGCCAGATCTCCTCCTCTCACACACACACACTGGGTTCCTGAGGCAAGATCTCCTCCTCTCACACACACACACTGGGTTCCTGAGGCCAGATCTCCTCCTCTCTCGCACACACACTGGGTTCCTGAGGCCAGATCTCCTCCTCTCACACACACACACTGGGTTCCTGAGGCCAGATCTCCTCCTCTCTCACACACACTGGGTTCCTGAGGCCAGATCTCCTCCTCTCTCACACACACACTGGGTTCCTGAGGCCAGATCTCCTCCTCTCTCACACACACACTGGGTTCCTGAGGCCAGATCTCCTCCTCTCTCACACACACACTGGGTTCCTGAGGCCAGATCTCCTCCTCTCTCACACACACACTGGGTTCCTGAGGCCAGATCTCCTCCTCTCACACACACACACTGGGTTCCTGAGGACAAATCTCCTCCTCTCTCACACACACACACTGGGTTCCTGAGGCCAGATCTCCTCCTCTCACACACACACTGGGTTCCTGAGGCCAGATCTCCTCCTCTCACACACACACACTGGGTTCCTGAGGCCAGATCTCCTCCTCTCACACACACACTGGGTTCCTGAGGCCAGATCTCCTCTCTCACACACACAATGGGTTCCTGAGGCCAGATCTCCTCCTCTCTCACACACACACACACTGGGTTCCTGAGGCCAGATCTCCTCCTCTCACACACACACACTGGGTTCCTGAGCCCAGATCTCCTCCTCTCACACACACACACTGGGTTCCTGAGGCCAGATCTCCTCCTCTCACACACACACACTGGGTTCCTGAGCCCAGATCTCCTCCTCTCACACACACACACTGGGTTCCTGAGGCCAGATCTCCTCCTCTCACACACACACACTGGGTTCCTGAGGCCAGATCTCCTCCTCTCACACACACACACTGGGTTCCTGAGGCCAGTTCTCCTCCTCTCTCTCACACACACACTGGGTTCCTGAGGCCAGATCTCCTCCTCTCTCACACACACACTGGGTTCCTGAGGCCAGATCTCCTCCTCTCACACACACACACTGGGTTCCTGAGGCCAGATCTCCTCCTCTCTCTCACACACACACTGGGTTCCTGAGGCCAGATCTCCTCCTCTCTCACACACACACTGGGTTCCTGAGGCCAGATCTCCTCTCTCACACACACACTGGGTTCCTGAGGCCAGATCTCCTCTTTCACACACACACTGGGTTCCTGAGGCCAGATCTCCTCCTCTCACACACACATACTGGGTTCCTGAGCCCAGATCTCCTCCTCTCACACACACACACTGGGTTCCTGAGGCCAGATCTCCTCCTCTCACACACACACACTCGGTTCCTGAGGCCAGATCTCCTCCTCTCTCACACACACACACTGGGTTCCTGAGGCCAGATCTCCTCCTCTCTCACACACACACTGGGTTCCTGAGGCCAGATCTCCTCCTCTCTCACACACACACATACTGGGTTCCTGAGGCCAGATCTCCTCCTCTGACACACACACACTGGGTTCCTGAGGCCAGATCTCCTCCTCTCACACACACACACTGGGTTCCTGAGGCCAGATCTCCTCCTCTCTCACACACACACTGGGTTCCTGAGGCCAGATCTCCTCCTCTCTCACACACACACTGGGTTCCTGAGGCCAGATCTCCTCCTCTCTCACACACACACACTGGGTTCCTGAGGCCAGATCTCCTCCTCTCACACACACACACACTGGGTTCCTGAGGCCAGATCTCCTCCTCTCACACACACACACTGGGTTCCTGAGGCCAGATCTCCTCCTCTCACACACACACACTGGGTTCCTGAGGCCAGATCTCCTCCTCTCACACACACACTGGGTTCCTGAGGCCAGATCTCCTCCTCTCACACACACACACTGGGTTCCTGAGGCCAGATCTCCTCCTCTCTCACACACACACTGGGTTCCTGAGGCCAGATCTCCTCCTCTCTCACACACACACTGGGTTCCTGAGGCCAGATCTCCTCCTCTCACACACACACACTGGGTTCCTGAGGCCAGATCTCCTCCTCTCACACACACACACTGGGTTCCTGAGGCCAGATCTCCTCCTCTCACACACACACACTGGGTTCCTGAGGCCAGATCTCCTCCTCTCTCGCGCACACACACTGGGTTCCTGAGGCCAGATCTCCTCCTCTCTCACACACACACTGGGTTCCTGAGGCCAGATCTCCTCCTCTCTCACACACACACTGGGTTCCTGAGGCCAGATCTCCTCCTCTTTCACACACACACTGGGTTCCTGAGGCCAGATCTCCTCCTCTCTCACACACACACACTGGGTTCCTGAGGCCAGATCTCCTCCTCTCTCACACACACACACTGGGTTCCTGAGGCCAGATCTCCTCTCTCACACACACACTGGGTTCCTGAGGCCAGATCTCCTCCTCTCTCACACACACACTGGGTTACTGAGGCCAGATCTCCTCTCACACACACACACTGGGTTCCTGAGGCCAGATCTCCTCCTCTCTCGCACACACACTGGGTTCCTGAGGCCAGATCTCCTCCTCTCACACACACACACTGGGTTCCTGAGGCCAGATCTCCTCCTCTCACACACACACACTGGGTTCCTGAGGCCAGATCTCCTCCTCTCTCGCACACACACTGGGTTCCTGAGGCCAGATCTCCTCCTCTCACACACACACACTGGGTTCCTGAGGCCAGATCTCCTCCTCTCTCACACACACACTGGGTTCCTGAGGCCAGATCTCCTCCTCTCTCTCACACACACTGGGTTCCTGAGGCCAGATCTCCTCCTCTCTCACACACACTGGGTTCCTGAGGCCAGATCTCCTCCTCTCACACACACACACTGGGTTCCTGAGGCCAGATCTCCTCCTCTCTCACACACACACTGGGTTCCTGAGGCCAGATCTCCTCCTCTCACACACACACACTGGGTTCCTGAGGCCAGATCTCCTCCTCTCACACACACACACTGGGTTCCTGAGGCCAGATCTCCTCCTCTCTCACACACACACTGGGTTCCTGAGGCCAGATCTCCTCCTCTCTCACACACACACTGGGTTCCTGAGGCCAGATCTCCTCCTCTCACACACACACACTGGGTTCCTGAGGCCAGATCTCCTCCTCTCTCACACACACACTGGGTTCCTGAGGCCAGATCTCCTCCTCTCTCACACACACACTGGGTTCCTGAGGCCAGATCTCCTCCTCTCTCGCACACACACTGGGTTCCTGAGGCCAGATCTCCTCCTCTCACACACACACACTGGGTTCCTGAGGCCAGATCTCCTCCTCTCTCACACACACACTGGGTTCCTGAGGCCAGATCTCCTCCTCTCACACACACACACTGGGTTCCTGAGGCCAGTTCTCCTCTTCTCTCTCACACACACACTGGGTTCCTGAGGCCAGATCTCCTCCTCTCACACACACACACTGGGTTCCTGAGGCCAGTTCTCCTCCTCTCTCTCACACACACACTGGGTTCCTGAGGCCAGATCTCCTCCTCTCACACACACACTGGGTTCCTGAGGCCAGATCTCCTCCTCTCACACACACACTGGGTTGCTGAGGCCAGATCTCCTCCTCTCTCACACACACACACTGGGTTCCTGAGGCCAGATCTCCTCCTCTCACACACACACACTGGGTTCCTGAGGCCAGTTCTCCTCCTCTCTCACACACACACTGGGTTCCTGAGGCCAGATCTCCTCCTCTCTCACACACACACACACACACTGGGTTCCTGAGGCCAGATCTCCTCCTCTCTCGCACACACACTGGGTTTCTGAGGCCAGATCATCTCCTCTCACACACACACACTGGGTTCCTGAGGCCAGATCTCCTCCTCTCTCACACACACACTGGGTTCCTGAGGCCAGATCTCCTCCTCTCTCGCACACACACTGGGTTCCTGAGGCCAGATCTCCTCCTCTCTCACACACACACTGGGTTCCTGAGGCCAGATCTCCTCCTCTCTCGCACACACACTGGGTTCCTGAGGCCAGATCTCCTCCTCTCACACACACACACTGGGTTCCTGAGGCCAGATCTCCTCCTCTCACACACACACACTGGGTTCCTGAGGCCAGATCTCCTCCTCTCTCGCACACACACTGGGTTCCTGAGGCCAGATCTCCTCCTCTCACACACACACACTGGGTTCCTGAGGCCAGATCTCCTCCTCTCTCACACACACTGGGTTCCTGAGGCCAGATCTCCTCCTCTCTCACACACACACTGGGTTCCTGAGGCCAGATCTCCTCCTCTCACACACACACACTGGGTTCCTGAGGCAAGATCTCCTCCTCTCACACACACACACTGGGTTCCTGAGGCCAGATCTCCTCCTCTCTCGCACACACACTGGGTTCCTGAGGCCAGATCTCCTCCTCTCACACACACACACTGGGTTCCTGAGGCCAGATCTCCTCCTCTCTCACACACACTGGGTTCCTGAGGCCAGATCTCCTCCTCTCTCACACACACACTGGGTTCCTGAGGCCAGATCTCCTCCTCTCTCACACACACACTGGGTTCCTGAGGCCAGATCTCCTCCTCTCTCACACACACACTGGGTTCCTGAGGCCAGATCTCCTCCTCTCACACACACACACTGGGTTCCTGAGGCCAGATCTCCTCCTCTCACACACACACACTGGGTTCCTGAGGACAAATCTCCTCCTCTCTCACACACACACACTGGGTTCCTGAGGCCAGATCTCCTCCTCTCACACACACACTGGGTTCCTGAGGCCAGATCTCCTCCTCTCACACACACACACTGGGTTCCTGAGGCCAGATCTCCTCCTCTCACACACACACACTGGGTTCCTGAGGCCAGATCTCCTCTCTCACACACACACTGGGTTCCTGAGGCCAGATCTCCTCCTCTCTCACACACACACACACTGGGTTCCTGAGGCCAGATCTCCTCCTCTCACACACACACACTGGGTTCCTGAGCCCAGATCTCCTCCTCTCACACACACACACTGGGTTCCTGAGGCCAGATCTCCTCCTCTCACACACACACACTGGGTTCCTGAGGCCAGATCTCCTCCTCTCACACACACACACTGGGTTCCTGAGGCCAGTTCTCCTCCTCTCTCTCACACACACACTGGGTTCCTGAGGCCAGATCTCCTCCTCTCTCACACACACACTGGGTTCCTGAGGCCAGATCTCCTCCTCTCACACACACACACTGGGTTCCTGAGGCCAGATCTCCTCCTCTCTCTCACACACACACTGGGTTCCTGAGGCCAGATCTCCTCCTCTCTCACACACACACACTGGGTTCCTGAGGCCAGATCTCCTTTCTCACACACACACTGGGTTCCTGAGGCCAGATCTCCTCTTTCACACACACACTGGGTTCCTGAGGCCAGATCTCCTCCTCTCACACACACACACTGGGTTCCTGAGGCCAGATCTCCTCCTCTCTCACACACACACACTGGGTTCCTGAGGCCAGATCTCCTCCTCTCACACACACACACTGGGTTCCTGAGGCCAGTTCTCCTCCTCTCTCACACACACACTGGGTTCCTGAGGCCAGATCTCCTCCTCTCTCGCACACACACTGGGTTTCTGAGGCCAGATCATCTCCTCTCACACACACACACTGGGTTCCTGAGGCCAGATCTCCTCCTCTCTCACACACACACTGGGTTCCTGAGGCCAGATCTCCTCCTCTCTCGCACACACACTGGGTTCCTGAGGCCAGATCTCCTCCTCTCTCACACACACACTGGGTTCCTGAGGCCAGATCTCCTCCTCTCTCGCACACACACTGGGTTCCTGAGGCCAGATCTCCTCCTCTCACACACACACACTGGGTTCCTGAGGCCAGATCTCCTCCTCTCACACACACACACTGGGTTCCTGAGGCCAGATCTCCTCCTCTCTCGCACACACACTGGGTTCCTGAGGCCAGATCTCCTCCTCTCACACACACACACTGGGTTCCTGAGGCCAGATCTCCTCCTCTCTCACACACACTGGGTTCCTGAGGCCAGATCTCCTCCTCTCTCACACACACACTGGGTTCCTGAGGCCAGATCTCCTCCTCTCACACACACACACTGGGTTCCTGAGGCAAGATCTCCTCCTCTCACACACACACACTGGGTTCCTGAGGCCAGATCTCCTCCTCTCTCGCACACACACTGGGTTCCTGAGGCCAGATCTCCTCCTCTCACACACACACACTGGGTTCCTGAGGCCAGATCTCCTCCTCTCTCACACACACTGGGTTCCTGAGGCCAGATCTCCTCCTCTCTCACACACACACTGGGTTCCTGAGGCCAGATCTCCTCCTCTCTCACACACACACTGGGTTCCTGAGGCCAGATCTCCTCCTCTCTCACACACACACTGGGTTCCTGAGGCCAGATCTCCTCCTCTCACACACACACACTGGGTTCCTGAGGCCAGATCTCCTCCTCTCACACACACACACTGGGTTCCTGAGGACAAATCTCCTCCTCTCTCACACACACACACTGGGTTCCTGAGGCCAGATCTCCTCCTCTCACACACACACTGGGTTCCTGAGGCCAGATCTCCTCCTCTCACACACACACACTGGGTTCCTGAGGCCAGATCTCCTCCTCTCACACACACACTGGGTTCCTGAGGCCAGATCTCCTCTCTCACACACACACTGGGTTCCTGAGGCCAGATCTCCTCCTCTCTCACACACACACACACTGGGTTCCTGAGGCCAGATCTCCTCCTCTCACACACACACACTGGGTTCCTGAGCCCAGATCTCCTCCTCTCACACACACACACTGGGTTCCTGAGGCCAGATCTCCTCCTCTCACACACACACACTGGGTTCCTGAGCCCAGATCTCCTCCTCTCACACACACACACTGGGTTCCTGAGGCCAGATCTCCTCCTCTCACACACACACACTGGGTTCCTGAGGCCAGATCTCCTCCTCTCACACACACACACTGGGTTCCTGAGGCCAGTTCTCCTCCTCTCTCTCACACACACACTGGGTTCCTGAGGCCAGATCTCCTCCTCTCTCACACACACACTGGGTTCCTGAGGCCAGATCTCCTCCTCTCACACACACACACTGGGTTCCTGAGGCCAGATCTCCTCCTCTCTCTCACACACACACTGGGTTCCTGAGGCCAGATCTCCTCCTCTCTCACACACACACTGGGTTCCTGAGGCCAGATCTCCTCTCTCACACACACACTGGGTTCCTGAGGCCAGATCTCCTCTTTCACACACACACTGGGTTCCTGAGGCCAGATCTCCTCCTCTCACACACACATACTGGGTTCCTGAGCCCAGATCTCCTCCTCTCACACACACACACTGGGTTCCTGAGGCCAGATCTCCTCCTCTCACACACACACACTCGGTTCCTGAGGCCAGATCTCCTCCTCTCTCACACACACACACTGGGTTCCTGAGGCCAGATCTCCTCCTCTCTCACACACACACTGGGTTCCTGAGGCCAGATCTCCTCCTCTCTCACACACACACATACTGGGTTCCTGAGGCCAGATCTCCTCCTCTGACACACACACACTGGGTTCCTGAGGCCAGATCTCCTCCTCTCACACACACACACTGGGTTCCTGAGGCCAGATCTCCTCCTCTCTCACACACACACTGGGTTCCTGAGGCCAGATCTCCTCCTCTCTCACACACACACTGGGTTCCTGAGGCCAGATCTCCTCCTCTCTCACACACACACACTGGGTTCCTGAGGCCAGATCTCCTCCTCTCACACACACACACTGGGTTCCTGAGGCCAGATCTCCTCCTCTCACACACACACACTGGGTTCCTGAGGCCAGATCTCCTCCTCTCACACACACACACTGGGTTCCTGAGGCCAGATCTCCTCCTCTCACACACACACTGGGTTCCTGAGGCCAGATCTCCTCCTCTCACACACACACACTGGGTTCCTGAGGCCAGATCTCCTCCTCTCTCACACACACACTGGGTTCCTGAGGCCAGATCTCCTCCTCTCTCACACACACACTGGGTTCCTGAGGCCAGATCTCCTCCTCTCACACACACACACTGGGTTCCTGAGGCCAGATCTCCTCCTCTCACACACACACACTGGGTTCCTGAGGCCAGATCTCCTCCTCTCACACACACACACTGGGTTCCTGAGGCCAGATCTCCTCCTCTCTCGCGCACACACACTGGGTTCCTGAGGCCAGATCTCCTCCTCTCTCACACACACACTGGGTTCCTGAGGCCAGATCTCCTCCTCTCTCACACACACACTGGGTTCCTGAGGCCAGATCTCCTCCTCTCTCACACACACACTGGGTTCCTGAGGCCAGATCTCCTCCTCTCTCACACACACACACTGGGTTCCTGAGGCCAGATCTCCTCCTCTCACACACACACACTGGGTTCCTGAGGCCAGATCTCCTCCTCTCACAAACACACACTGGGTTCCTGAGGCCAGATCTCCTCCTCACACACACACACACACACTGGGTTCCTGAGGCCAGATCTCCTCCTCTCTCACACACACACTGGGTTCCTGAGGCCAGATCTCCTCCTCTCACACACACACACTGGGTTCCTGAGGCCAGATCTCCTCCTCTCTCACACACACACTGGGTTCCTGAGGCCAGATCTCCTCCTCTCTCACACACACACTGGGTTCCTGAGGCCAGATCTCCTCCTCTCACACACACACACTGGGTTCCTGAGGCCAGATCTCCTCCTCTCACACACACACACTGGGTTCCTGAGGCCAGATCTCCTCCTCTCACACACACACTGGGTTCCTGAGGCCAGATCTCCTCCTCTCACACACACACTGGGTTCCTGAGGCCAGATCTCCTCCTCTCACACACACACACTGGGTTCCTGAGGCCAGATCTCCTCCTCTCTCACACACACACTGGGTTCCTGAGGCCAGATCTCCTCCTCTCTCACACACACACTGGGTTCCTGAGGCCAGATCTCCTCCTCTCACACACACACACTGGGTTCCTGAGGCCAGATCTCCTCCTCTCACACACACACACTGGGTTCCTGAGGCCAGATCTCCTCCTCTCACACACACACACTGGGTTCCTGAGACCAGATCTCCTCCTCTCTAGCGCACACACACTGGGTTCCTGAGGCCAGATCTCCTCCTCTCTCACACACACACTGGGTTCCTGAGGCCAGATCTCCTCCTCTCTCACACACACACTGGGTTCCTGAGGCCAGATCTCCTCCTCTCTCACACACACACTGGGTTCCTGAGGCCAGATCTCCTCCTCTCTCACACACACACACTGGGTTCCTGAGGCCAGATCTCCTCCTCTCACACACACACACTGGGTTCCTGAGGCCAGATCTCCTCCTCTCACAAACACACACTGGGTTCCTGAGGCCAGATCTCCTCCTCTCACACACACACACTGGGTTCCTGAGGCCAGATCTCCTCCTCTCTCACACACACACTGGGTTCCTGAGGCCAGATATCCTCCTCTCTCACACACACTGGGTTCGTGAGGCCAGATCTCCTCCTCTCTCACACACACACACACTGGGTTCCTGAGGCCTGATCTCCTCCTCTCTCACACACACACACTGGGTTCCTGAGGCCAGATCTCCTCCTCTCTCACACACACACTGGGTTCCTGAGGCCAGATCTCCTCCTCTCTCACACACACACACACACACTGGGTTCCTGAGGCCAGATCTCCTCCTCTCTCACACACACACTGGGTTCCTGAGGCCAGATCTCCTCCTCTCTCGCACACACACTGGGTTCCTGAGGCCAGATCTCCTCCTCTCTCACACATACTGGGTTCCTGAGGCCAGATCTCCTCCTCTCACACACACACTGGGTTCCTGAGGCCAGATCTCCTCCTCTCTCACACACACACACTGGGTTCCTGAGGCCAGATCTCCTCCTCTCTCACACACACACTGGGTTCCTGAGGCCAGATCTCCTCCTCTCACACACACACTGGGTTCCTGAGGCCAGATCTCCTCCTCTCTCACACACACACACTGGGTTCCTGAGGCCAGATCTCCTCCTCTCTTACACACA
>JARWKJ010000022.1:35618846-35653846 GCA_029959095.1 Rhinichthys osculus | reverse complement strand
CATTGTGTATGAAATGTGCTATATAAATAAACTTGCCTTGCCTTGCCTTGCCTACAGTAAGAAGAAGCTCTGCATAACACAATATAGCGGTAGTTTATTCAGTGACCTCATTCGACAGCATCGAGTACCGCTAAATCCATACTGATGATGTCATTGATGTCGGGCTACAGCACACGTCCTATATTTATTTTTTCAAAAGTGCAAAATGTGCCTTTTTCTAAAGGTTAGAGGTCACGCATGTCTGGCAGGTGTTGCGTGTGCTTCAATAAAGCCATCAAAAATCATTTCAGTTAAACCCTTTTTATTACATTGGACTCTAATGTTGTATATTTTAGCAATATTGGTACTATCAGTGCGCTATATTAAAGAAAACAACGATGGAGTTTTATGATAAACCAGGTTAAATCATTACATTACATTTAGTCATAAATGACTAAAAATGACTAAATGTAAATCGTTCCTCAGAGTCAGTGTTAAACATGCCTGATATAATGTTTTAGGAGAAGATCGGGAATGGTGGAGGGGTTTTACTGTATGTCAAAAACACTTTAATATGCGATAAATTAAAAGGCCAAGTGAAGGTAGCTTTGAGTGTTGGTGTGAATATCTCACTTTCTGCTGAAATGTCATTTATTTTAATGTGTATTTATCGTAAACCTTCAGCAAAGTTGGATTTTTATGACCATTTGAAACAACTTCTAAAAGGAAGGAAACTTTTACACAAGATAGAACAGCCTAGAATAACCCCTCGCTCTAAAACTAGAATAGATCTATTGTTTATAAATAAACCTGAAAGAATTTTAAATCATCTGATCATAATATCATTTTCTTTTCAAGGAAACTTACAAAACAATGCTTATTAAATTCATTTAAAACTACTTATGACATACTCTCAAAAAATCAGCAACTAAGTCTTGGAATAGAGATTTAGAGATTGAAAGAGATTTTGAAAGTCCTTTTAAGGACATAGAGAGAGGATGTGATTATTATTTGGGAAAAATTAAAGAAGTGTTTGAGTTGTTCACTAGAAAGGGACGATTAACAAAAATAAAAGGGAATACTTTGCCCTGGGTTAACCATGAATGTAGGAAATTGAAGGATAGAGAACAGCTCCTTAAAAAAAATCTTACTAAATGAGTGAGTTAACAAGGAGCAGGTGTGCACAACAGGTTGCTATGGTAACAGGCACACACTAGGAAACGAGGCCAACTAAGGAAGACGGGAAATAAACACAGGAACACATGCAACTCAACCAAAACAGAACATAAAGCTGGCAGTATGTGTACTGGTCGGCGTACTGGTTCACTGAAGGTAAGTTAGCCACATGTAGGTGCTGAATTATCATTTTATAAACAAAACTGTTATCATATGTAAAAGAGTTTGTTTCCATTCAGAAATGCAGGTTGAGTTAGTGAGCGCTCGAGGGATCAGTTCAGCTTCAGTCTTTGGTTCCTCAGGGAAACGGTTTTATTGTTGTGCTGATGAAACACACATCTACATTATGCCACCGCTGCCTTTTCACTCCCAGATAAAGGGAGTTGGGTACTGTAATTATTTGTCTAATCTATACAGACTTGCTTATCTCTCTGAGTCCAGTGAGAGACGAACACTTACTACGAACACCTTCACACGTTTCATTCACACCACACTAATAGACCAAAGGAAAGCAGTGCTAATTAAAGCTAAATGCATATATAAAACATGATTCATGTAGAGTGCAAAAATAACTACTTAACGAGACTTACTCTCAAAATACTGTAAATCTGAAGCTATCCAGCAAGAACACCGGGGTTAATTAACCGTCATTTACTCATCATAAACCGAGTCAAACCGCAGCTCTGCTTCTGATGACCTCAAACTACCGCGTTCTTCAGCTCTTCCGTGCTCGTTTCAGCCGAAGCAGAACTCACGAATCCCACGCAAACACACGAGACACAGGATTCTGCCTTTCTTCTCTCTGAGTCACTGCGTGAGAATCAGTTTAATGTGGGATCTGATGCCGACACTGGAGATGGGATTCGTGATGCTGATTATTTGTCATTGGATTTGGATAGGAGTGTTACAAAGTAGCACAACGTGAGCATCAGGAAACGGGAATCATTCGGTCTTTGGTCAGATAACGTCTCTGGGGAAGAATGCGCTTCATGATGCTTTCGGCAGCTCGTCACAGTATAAATGCATATTACACAATGTGTGAAAACAAAGGTAATCCGGTAACACTTTACAATAATAGTACATGAATAATAATCATGTACTAATCCCTGAATTAATAATTACTTTACTATGAACTAATGATGAGTTAAGACATGTACTAATGAGGAACTAACCTTAACTACGACATGAGTCATATGAATTCCTGCATGAATACACCATCTTAACTACACGTTAGTACATGCTTGTTAGTTAATGTATTGATTAACATTTCGGGGTAAACTAAATCAAACTTGCTCTAGAAAATGGACATATTTTGTGGCCCAAAAGAGCAAGAACCCTAACTGACTAACATCCGACTGCATTATGATATAAAGACAGTCCATAAAATCACCACAGAAATAACCATCATCTGTGCTAACTCTGATTTTAATTTTGAAAATTGCATCTGTTAATGAATATGTTAGTGTAGGTATTTCACTCTTGATGGCAGCAGAATGAGATTAAATTGTTTTTAATGATGAATGCACCAGTGTGTGTTCAGTGAGTGGTTAGATGTGAACATTGCAAGACCTCTAGTGTCATTCACTGATGTTGCTGGTGTCACACTTATGAACAATTTTACATTGTGCCCTTTTAGTACATCTTTCTTCTGATCTAGAGCAAGTTAGATTTAGTTTACCCCGAAATGTTAATTAATACGTTAATTAATACATTAATTAACAAGTATGTACTAAGTAGTTAAGATGGTATACTCATGCAGTTCATAGTAAAGTAATTATTAATTCAGGGATTAGTATATGATTAATCATGTACTATTATTGTAGTGTTACCGATAATTCAATTAACAGATTTGTACACCGTACACACACATATACACTATATTGCCAAAAGTTTTGGGACGTCTGCCTTTACATGCACATGAACTGTGATGGCATCCCGTTCCTGATCCGTGGGGTTTGATGTGGAGTTGCTCCAACAGCTCCAGCTCTTCTGGGAAGGCTTTCCACAAGGGTTAGGAGTGTGTTTATGGGAGTGTTTGGCCATTCCTCTAGAAGTGCATTAGTGAGGTCCGGCGAGAAGCTGTAACTCATCCCTGAGCGGCTCTACCGGGTCGAGCTCAGCCGGTTCAGAAGCGTCTGCATGTCCAGTGCTTGATTTAAACACCTGTGGCCATGGAAGGGATTGGAACACCCGAATTCAATGATTTGG
Organism: Rhinichthys osculus; assembly: GCA_029959095.1. Classification (NCBI taxonomy): domain Eukaryota; kingdom Metazoa; phylum Chordata; class Actinopteri; order Cypriniformes; family Leuciscidae; genus Rhinichthys; species Rhinichthys osculus. The sequence continues at coordinate 35,650,483 of JARWKJ010000022.1, read as the reverse complement.
AGGGGTGTCCCAATACTTTTGGCAATATAGTGTATATAATAGGATGCACAGGTCACAACAGGTCTTCTCTTTGCTATACTGTTTGAATGCTTGACTTGAATCGGTCAGCATGTTACTGATCCTCACGCAGTCTTCGTCCAGCTGGCATCATATAAGAGGCCTGTATGACACTGAGTAAAGTGTCCATGTAAACCGCACACAGCCCTGGTTCTGCTTCGGAGACACTACTAATATCCCAGCACATCTCCAGCTCGATGCACCAGTAAGACGTGTGTTGGCAGGTGTTAACTGGCCAGATTTAGAGCGATGTCCTGACGAACGCTTCCTCTGACGACCCAAACCTCACGTCCAAGCCTTGAAGAGTCTCACGATAGAAGACGACACGCACTGGCAGACACAACCTGTTCAACTGGGACACCAGTGTGGGAATCATCTAGCGTGAGATGCTTCTTAATGTCTGGCGGTGTGGGAACTTTAATGGGTTAACAAAAGCAGTATGCTAATTAGCGTTCATATACAAGTGGCATATTGTCATTTATCTTGATCAGATTGCTTTGGATAAGTGCGTCTGCTGAAGAATAAGTTGACTCATCCCATGCAATAGTGTCTTTGAGGGTTGCAACCTTGCCATGAAACGATTTCTCCCCTTAAATAAACCTTAAACACGCCTCCCAAATTGTCTTAGCTGAAACGTCTGGGGAAATGTTTGTGGAAATATAAAGATCAATATGATCATTAATGACCGCTATAAAATCATGATCATTGAGCAGCAAGAAGTGTAGACGCCAAGGAGAGCGGGACGATGAAAGGCCTGGTAGAGCAGCGTGATCTGAAATAACCATAGTGTGAGAAACACACCAGCTAACCAATGGAAGCAACTTATTATCCATCAGAAAACAGCCAGCTAAAGAAGGTTTGTGTTAGAATTAGAAAAAGCGGCGAACATCAGAAACCGAATATTTCTCCATAAATCTGAGTCCGATCTGGGTTTAGTTTAGTTTTCGTGGACTCTAGTCTGCATTCATCAGTCGCCTGATGTCCTTTGTTCCTCATTTGTCACTATGGTTTCTCATTAACGACTTCATCACCCTGTGTTATTGAAGTTCCTCCTCTTCATTCAGTTGTTGTCTGGTATTGTTTGTGTAGATTCTCTGTTACGTTACCTTTGAGCCTTTAGATTAGCTGAGTATGTTTTATTAAAGAACCTTTTATTTGTACACTGAACAAAATTATAAACACAACACTTTTGTTTTTCATCACTGCAGAACTACACAATGACATTACACACACCATACATACACACCGCCTGGTGAGAGACACACACTCACAAACACATTGTAAACTATATTATTGTCCAGCTCTAATCTCCTTCATGAAGATATTAAGATATATTACTCTAAAAAAAATTATAAACGCAACACTTTTGTTTTTCCCCCATTTTTCACGAGCTGAACTCAAAGATCTAAGACTTTTTCTATGTACACAAAAGGCCTATTTCTCTCAAATATTGTCCACAAATCTGTCTAAATCTATGTTAGTGAGCACTTCTCCTGTGCCGAGATCATCCACCACCTCACAGGTGTGGCGTATCAGATGCGGATCACACAGCAGGATTATTGCCCAGGTGTGCCTTAGGCTGCCCACAATAAAAGGCCACTCTAAAATGTGAAACGTGATGATGTATTTCTGCTCAGCAACTCTGCACATCAACTCATGGCAAACGCTAATAACTTTATTACTGTGTACTCTCTATGATTAACACTTCTATCTAATGGCGTATTCGACAGGACTGTTAGACAGATCGTAAACTAATGAACAGGAGAACGCGAGCACTGTGAGCTTAGTCGTTCTCAGCGCCGTCACAGTAAACGTCACAGCACAAGCGAGTCTCACGTCACTCAGAGTTCCTGAAGAGCCAACGCAACCAGGAAACGCTCCTAGAGGAACCATCAGTTCTCGGGGAACCACACTGGTGGATAGTTCCTGTAACTTCCTAGAGCTATCCGGTGCAGAAGCCCCTGCAGTCCGCAGAGCTGACGATGAGTCCGAGCTCTGGATGAAGTCGTTCTCCTGAAACCGAAGCCAGCCATTTCTCCTCAGTGTTTGGAGGTGTGATTCGTAGAAGCGCAGGCTTGTGTTTCTACAGTGACGACATCACATCTTTACACTCGCCGCAACTTTCAAAAGCTCAGTTTCAGGAATCCTCAAAGATACGAACCTCGAGTCCTTCATACAGCAGCTCACACTTATTGCTAGATTCACGGATGACCCGGTCCTTCCCTTGAAAGGTCTCGTCTCTTCCCAGGCGCTGGTTTGGCTGTGAGGCTACGGTGAGCTCTGTCCAGTCCAAGGACATCGTCCCGAAGCTGGGAAAGATGTAGTGCGACGCGGCCCTCGATTGACTCGGGTTCGCCCAGAATTAGGATATTTTGTCGCCGGCTGCGGCTCTGGAGGCCTGAGGCGTTATCCTCCCGGAGCCTCGAACTCTTCAAGCTGGTGATGAGTCTCTGCAGATCACCCAATCATGATCGGACTGTGGACTGAATGTGATCTAGCTTTGGTTGCCAAACTTTCCAAAGAAGCTCTGAGATCGTCATGTAAAGCGCTGATCTCGCTAGCGTAATCTTCATCAACCTGTTCAGCCCTTTCTCTCAATCTTTCTAAAGCGATTGCAGTCACGAAACAGTTAGTCAACAAATGCTGTCCGATGCCAACCAAAATGCTGAGGTTTATAGGAAGAAACGGATCGTTTTGGGAGTGAGTCGCACACACACACACACACACACACACACACACACAGTGAATGCTGTACCGGCTGAGCTGCACAGCATGTTTACTACAGCAGAAAACACACACACACACACACATTTGAATTGAATTGAATTGAAAAATTCAATTCAATTCACACACACATATGGAGCTGCTTCTGTGATGCAAACCTCAAAATATATTACTTTACAAATCATGCACTATGGGAAAGTGTTTTGAGCTCATAACATAAAAAGTCTTTATTAAGGCATAATCTGCCCCTGTAATCATGATATATATAATTTATGTAAAAAGGAACAGAAGTTATAGGTGTTTTAATGCCTCTCTAGTGTTCGCTTTATCTGTAAAGTGCAGGGAAGTGTATGTATAGGTGAAGGCGTGTATGTGTGTGTGTGTGTGTGTGTGTGTGTGTGTGTGTGTCACACTCGTCCAGTGGAGAATACAGCAGAATCCTGCCAGCACTCGAACACACTCGAACACACTCCACGTTACACAACATGTGTGGGCGGCTGAAGAAGCTGCTCTTTTCACCATCATTCATCATCTTTTCATCTTTCCATCCTGCTCATCCGGTCGCTTTCTGTGTCGAAGAATAAGACGCATTATTCCTGTGGACAGAATTCTCATAAGACACGAATGAACAGTTTTGAGCTCGTTTTAAACACATATTTTTGTTTAGAGATTTCTGACTGAGCCACGATAACCCAGACTCAGATGTCCAGGTGTGTGATCTGGATCCGCTCTGCTAACCCGACCTGAACCAGGACACACACGTCTGAGACTGTGGTTATGAAACCTGTCAAAGTGCCTGTAACCGATGAGGAAAGTTAGCTCTCCCTGGTTATATAAAGCTGGTACGATAACTACCCCCTGCAGGAACAACAATGAGTCTGTTCACAATATAACTGGCGTTCAGACACAGAGATGCACACACACACACACACACACACACACACGAGCAGTGAGATGCACACACACACACACACACACGAGCAGTGAGATGCACACACACACACACACACACGAGCAGTGAGATGCACACACACACACACACACACGAGCAGTGAGATGCACACACACACACACACACACGAGCAGTGAGATGCACACACACACACACACACACGAGCAGTGAGATGCACACACACACACACACACACGAGCAGTGAGATGCACACACACACACACACACACACGAGCAGTGAGATGCACACACACACACACACACACACACACACACACACATATGAGCAGTGAGATGCACACACACACACATGAGCAGTGTCGATGCACACACACACACACACACACACACACACATGAGCAGTGAGATGCACACACACACACACACACACGAGCAGTGAGATGCACACACACACACACACACACACACGAGCAGTGAGATGCACACACACACACACGAGGAGTGAGATACACACACACACACACACACACGAGCAGTGAGATGCACACACACACACACGAGCAGTGAGATGCACACACACACACACACACACACACACGAGCAGTGAGATGCACACACACACACACACACACGAGCAGTGAGATGCACACACACACACACACACACACGAGCAGTGAGATGCACACACACACACACACACACACACGAGCAGTGAGATGCACACACACACACACACACACACACACACATATGAGCAGTGAGATGCACACACACACACATGAGCAGTGTCGATGCACACACACACACACACACACACACATGAGCAGTGAGATGCACACACACACACACACACACACACACACGAGCAGTGAGATGCACACACACACACACACACACACACACGAGCAGTGAGATGCACACACACACACACGAGGAGTGAGATACACACACACACACACACACACACACACGAGCAGTGAGATGCACACACACACACACGAGCAGTGAGATGCACACACACACACACACACACACACACACACACGAGCAGTGAGATGCACACACACACACACACGAGCAGTGAGATGCACACACACACACACACGAGCAGTGAGATGCACACACACACACACACACACACACACACACACGAGCAGTGAGATGCACACACACACACACACACAGAAACACACACACACACACACACACACACACACGAGCAGTAAGATGCACACACACACACACACACACGAGCAGTGAGATGCACACACACACACACACACGAGCAGTGAGATGCACACACACACACACACACACACACACACACACATGTGCAGTGAGATGCACACACACACACACACGAGCAGTGAGATGCACACACACACACACACACGAGCAGTGAGATGCACACACACACACACACACACACACACACACACGAGCAGTGAGATGCACACACACACACACACACACACACACACACACACACACACACACACACACACACACACACATATGAGCAGTGAGATGCACACACACACACACACACACACACACACATGAGCAGTGTCGATGCACACACACACACACACACACACACACACGAGCAGTGAGATGCACACACACACACACACACACACACACACACACGAGCAGTGAGATGCACACACACACACGAGCAGTGAGATGCGCACACACACACACACACACACACACGAGCAGTGAGATGCACACACACACACACACACACACACACACACACACACACACACGAGCAGTGAGATGCACACACACACACATGAGCAGTGAGATGCACACACACACACACGAGCAGTGAGATGCACACACACACACACACACACACACACACACACACACACACGAGCAGTGAGATGCACACACACACACACACGAGCAGTGAGATGCACACACACACACACACGAGCAGTGAGATGCACACACACACACACACACATGAGCAGTGAGATGCACACACACACACACGAGCAGTGAGATGCAAACACACACACACACACACACACGAGCAGTGAGATGCACACACACACACACACACACACACACATATGAGCAGTGAGATGCACACACACACACACACACACACACACGAGCAGTGAGATGCACACACACACACACACACACACACACACACACACACACGAGCAGTGAGATGCACACACACACACACACACACACACACACACACGAGCAGTGAGATGCACACACACACACACACGAGCAGTGAGATGCACACACACACACACACACACACACGAGCAGTGAGATGCACACACACACACACACACACACACACACAGACACGACTCTGAACACGCAGACACCGACTCTGAACACGCCGACACCGACTCTGATCACGCCGACACCGACTCTGAACACGCAGACACCGACTCTGAACACGCCGACACCGACTCTGAACACGCAGACACCGACTCTGAACACGCCGACACCGACTCTGAACACGCTGACACCGACTCTGAACACGCAGACACCGACTCTGAACACGCAGACACCGACTCTGATCACGCCGACACCGACTCTGAACACGCAGACACCGACTCTGAACACGCCGACACCGACTCTGAACACGCAGACACCGACTCTGAACACGCCGACACCGACTCTGAACACGCTGACACCGACTCTGAACACGCAGACACCGACTCTGAACACGCAGACACCGACTCTGAACACGCCAACACCGACTCTGAACACGCCGACACGACTCTGAACACGCCGACACCGACTCTGAACACGCCGACACCGACTCTGAACACGCAGACACCGACTCTGAACACGCAGACACCGACTCTGAACACGCAGACACCGACTCTGAACACGCCGACACCGACTCTGAACACGCAGACACCGACTCTGAACACGCCGACACCGACTCTGAACACGCTGACACCGACTCTGAACACGCCGACACCGACTCTGAACACGCAGACACCGACTCTGAACACGCCAACACCGACTCTGAACACGCCGACACGACTCTGAACACGCCGACACCGACTCTGAACACGCAGACACGACTCTGAACACGCAGACACGACTCTGAACACGCAGACACGACTCTGAACACGCAGACACCGACTCTGAACACGCAGACACCGACTCTGAACACGCCGACACCGACTCTGAACACGCCGACACCGACTCTGAACACGCAGACACGACTCTGAACACGCAGACACCGACTCTGAACACGCAGACACCGACTCTGAACACGCCGACACCGACTCTGAACACGCAGACACCGACTCTGAACACGCCGACACCGACTCTGAACACGCAGACACCGACTCTGAACACGCCGACACCGACTCTGAACACGCCGACACCGACTCTGAACACGCAGACACGACTCTGAACACGCCGACACCGACTCTGAACACGCAGACACCGACTCTGAACACGCAGACACCGACTCTGAACACGCCGACACCGACTCTGAACACGCAGACACGACTCTGAACACGCCGACACCGACTCTGAACACGCAGACACGACTCTGAACACGTCAACACGACTCTGAACACGCAGACACCGACTCTGAACACGCCGACACCGACTCTGAACACGCAGACACGACTCTGAACACGCAGACACGACTCTGAACACGCAGACACCGACTCTGAACACGCAGACACCGACTCTGAACACGCCGACACCGACTCTGAACACGCCGACACCGACTCTGAACACGTCAACACGACTCTGAACACGCAGACACTGACTCTGAACACGCAGACACGACTCTGAACACGCAGACACGACTCTGAACACGCAGACACCGACTCTGAACACGCCGACACCGACTCTGAACACGCAGACACCGACTCTGAACACGCAGACACGACTCTGAACACGCAGACACCGACTCTGAACACGCCGACACGACTCTGAACACGCAGACACCGACTCTGAACACGCAGACACCGACTCTGAACACGCCGACACCGACTCTGAACACGCCGACACCGACTCTGAACACGTCAACACGACTCTGAACACGCAGACACTGACTCTGAACACGCAGACACGACTCTGAACACGCAGACACGACTCTGAACACGCAGACACCGACTCTGAACACGCCGACACCGACTCTGAACACGCAGACACCGACTCTGAACACGCCGACACCGACTCTGAACACGCAGACACGACTCTGAACACGCAGACACCGACTCTGAACACGCAGACACCGACTCTGAACACGCAGACACCGACTCTGAACACGCAGACACCGACTCTGAACACGCCGACACCGACTCTGAACACGCAGACACCGACTCTGAACACGCCGACACCGACTCTGAACACGCAGACACGACTCTGAACACGCAGACACCGACTCTGAACACGCAGACACCGACTCTGAACACGCAGACACCGACTCTGAACACGCCGACACCGACTCTGAACACGCAGACACGACTCTGAACACGCAGACACCGACTCTGAACACGCAGACACGACTCTGAACACGCAGACACCGACTCTGAACACGCCGACACCGACTCTGAACACGCACACACTGACTCTGAACACGCAGACACGACTCTGAACACGCAGACACGACTCTGAACACGCAGACACCGACTCTGAACACGCCGACACCGACTCTGAACACGCAGACACCGACTCTGAACACACAGACACGACTCTGAACACGCAGACACCGACTCTGAACACGCCGACACGACTCTGAACACGCAGACACCGACTCTGAACACGCAGACACCGACTCTGAACACGCCGACACCGACTCTGAACACGTCAACACGACTCTGAACACGCAGACACTGACTCTGAACACGCAGACACGACTCTGAACACGCAGACACGACTCTGAACACGCAGACACCGACTCTGAACACGCCGACACCGACTCTGAACACGCAGACACCGACTCTGAACACGCCGACACCGACTCTGAACACGCAGACACCGACTCTGAACACGCCGACACCGACTCTGAACACGCAGACACGACTCTGAACACGCAGACACGACTCTGAACACGCAGACACCGACTCTGAACACGCCGACACCGACTCTGAACACGCCGACACCGACTCTGAACACGCAGACACCGACTGTGAATACACAGACACCGACTGTGAACACGCCGACACCGACTCTGAACACGCAGACACGACTCTGAACACGCAGACACGACTCTGAACACGTCAACACGACTCTGAACACGCTGACACGACTCTGAACACGCAGACACCGACTCTGAACACGCCGACACCGACTCTGAACACGCAGACACCGACTCTGAACACGCAGACACCGACTCTGAACACGCCGACACCGACTCTGAACACGCCGACACGACTCTGAACACGCCGACACGACTCTGAACACGACGACACGACTCTGAACACGTCAACACGACTCTGAACACGCAGACACGACTCTGAACACGCCAACACGACTCTGAACACGTCAACACGACTCTGAACACGCAGACACCGACTCTGAACACGCAGACACCGACTCTGAACACGCAGACACGACTCTGAACACGCAGACACCGACTCTGAACACGCAGACACGACTCTGAACACGCAGACACCGACTCTGAACACGCCGACACCGACTCTGAACACGCAGACACCGACTCTGAACACGCAGACACGACTCTGAACACGCAGACACCGACTCTGAACACGCAGACACGACTCTGAACACGCAGACACCGACTCTGAACACGCAGACACCGACTCTGAACACGCAGACACGACTCTGAACACGCAGACACCGACTCTGAACACGCCAACACGACTCTGAACACGCAGACACGACTCTGAACACGCAGACACGACTCTGAACACGCCGACTCTGAACACGCCAACACCGACTCTGAACACGCAGACACCGACTCTGAACACGTCAACACGACTCTGAACACGCCGACTCTGAACTCGCCGACACCGACTCTGAACACGCAGACACCGACTCTGAACACGTCAACACGACTCTGAACACGCTGACACCGACTCTGAACACGCCGACACCGACTCTGAACACGCAGACACCGACTCTGAACACGCCGACACCGACTCTGAACACGCCAACACCGACCGCGTTCCTGAAGCTCAGCTTGAGTAGCCGTGAGGATCAGAGTCTATTTATGGTGAGCTCATGTTTGCCTATTATTACACATTTACCATTGATCAATGAAGAGTGGTGTGGTGATGTCACAGATGATCAGATCATGCTTTTATAAGACTGGAGATATTGGCTCTGTTCCTAATGGACTCATATTTATACTGTGCATGATCGGCCTTCATATACGGCCTTGCCCTGATGCCAGCACACGCTCCCAGCAAAGCAGAAGAGACACACATCACACATTCAGAAATTCAGATGTGTATAGAAGTACATCATGTATAATAAAATACTATGTTTTTCTACTTTTCTACTGTCTTTTAATTTTCGACTGAACTCAAGTTTAAATAATTTTGTTGACTTATTTTGACTTTAAAACATTTAGAAAAATATTTCTGTGAAATTTTATAGATGACATGCAGCATGGTGATATCGCCCATTTCGAAATATAATATAGATCAAGAGTTATACTGACATATATAATTATCACATACATACATCCTCTGCATAATTTACTTTTTGTTTTAAATTTTCCTCAATGACCTTGTGCTGATTTGAAACTGAATACATGTTGTGCTCATACACTGCATGGAGAAATATGTGAAACAGAGACACCACACAACTGATAGCAGATCTTTAATGAAACACATCCACTGCCTTTACATATTCTTGGCTTTGTAGTGCAAACACACGTGAGAGAGCCTCATCTAACACACACTCAGCAGTGACAGTGGGCGCTCATTAGCTCTCATTAGCTCTCATTAGCTCTCGTTAGCCCCGTTTAGCCTCCCGAATGGCAGAGAGAAAGTGGCAATGATCTAATGTCTGAATATCAGAGACTGGATTAATGGCCATTATAGTGATTACATTTCTCTACCACTCCGGCCATCACAACTCTCCAGCGGGACAGCAGACAGTTATACTGTAGATGGAGAGATGGATGGATGGATGGATGGATGGAAGGAGGGATGGATGGATGGAAGGAGGGATGAATAAATGGAAAGATGGATGGATGGAAAGATGGATGGATGGATGGAAGGAGGGATGGATGGATGGAAGGAGGGATGAATAAATGGAAAGATGGATGGATGGAATGAATGAATGAATGAATGAATGAATGAATGAATGGATGGAAGGATGGATGGATGGATGGATGGATGGATGGATGGATGGATGGATGGAATGCATGAATGGATGGAAGAATGAATGGAAAGATGGATGGATGGAATGAATGGATGAATGGATGGAAGAATGAATGGAAAGATGGATGGATGGAATGAATGAATGGATGGAAGGAGGGATGAATAAATGGAAAGATGGATGGATGGAATGAATGAATGGATGGAAGGAGGGATGAATGAATGGATGGATGGATGGATGGATGGATGGAATGAATGAATGGATGGATGAATGAATGGATTTATAGATGCATGGAAGGATGGAAGGATGAATGAATGAATGAATGAATGAATGGATGAATGGATGGATGGATGGATTTATAGATGGGTGGAAGGATGAATGAATGAATAAATGAATGAATGGATGGATGGATTTATGGAAGGATGGATGGATTGATGATGGATGGATAAATGGATGGATGGATTTATGGAAGGATGGATGGATGGATGGATGGATGGATGGATGGATGGATTGATGATGGATGGATGGATGGATGGATGGATGGATAAATTACAGTTTTTTTTATTCGCTTTGGTACTATTTTCACAAGTAAGGTGTACATTTTCAAAACTCTTGGTGCTAATATCACAACAGATCATCAAAAGTGCACTTTTTTCAAACATTTCATCATGTTTTCAATTGTGTTAGTACAATTCACAAAATCACAAAGTATCCTTTTCACAACACAAAATAAGTGTTTCATCTACATTATTGTTTCATTCATAGTAACTGCCTTTCATAAAGCTTTTACTATCAAACTTTTGATTTGCATCTCTTTTTGTTCAGTTTAATACAGTTGTCTATTATTTAATCCAACTGATCTTAATGGTTAATCAATGAATCATTTGGTAAACCTATAGATTTTCATTTCAGCAATATACAGTATATGGAATTTTGAGAACTACAGAAATAAAATGTGCGTTTGTACGAACATATAAATTACGTGTAACCACACATGATGAATACTCATTATTGCTAATTGATTTCCCATAGTGGTAACCACAATTGGTTACTATATATAAAAGTGCGGGTGTAAACACTGGCCATTTCTTTCAACATGGAGCAGGATAGACAGCAATGAATAGGAAGAGCTCGTGGACAAGGGATCCGTCAGAGAGGTGGGCATGGGCACCAACAGAGAGGTCAGAGAGGTGGGCATGGGCACCAACAGAGGTCAGAGAGGTGGGCATGGGCACCAACAGAGGTCAGAGAGGTGGGCATGGGCACCAACCGAGGTCAGAGAGGTGGGCATGGGCACCAACAGAGGTCAGAGAGGTGGGCATGGGCACCAACAGAGGTCAGAGAGGTGGGCATGGGCACAAACAGAGGTCAGAGAGGTGGGCATGGGCACCAACAGAGGTCAGAGAGGTGGGCATGGGCACAAACAGAGGTCAGAGAGGTGGGCATGGGCACCAACAGAGGTCAGAGAGGTGGGCATGGGCACCAACAGAGGTCAGAGAGGTGGGCATGGGCACAAACAGAGGTCAGAGAGGTGGGCATGGGCACCAACAGAGGTCAGAGAGGTGGGCATGGGCACAAACAGAGGTCAGAGAGGTGGGCATGGGCACCAACAGAGGTCAGAGAGGTGGGCATGGGCACCAACAGAGGTCAGAGAGGTGGGCATGGGCACCAACAGAGGTCAGAGAGGTTAGAGAGGTGGGCATGGGCACTAACAGAGAGGTCAGAGAGGTGGGCATGGGCACCAACAGAAGTCAGAGAGGTCAGAGAGGTGGGCATGGGCACAAACAGAGGTCAGAGAGGTGGGCATGGGCACAAACAGAGGTCAGAGAGGTGGGCATGGGCACCAACAGAGGTCAGAGAGGTCAGAGAGGTGGGTATGGGCACCAACAGAGGTCAGAGAGGTCAGAGAGGTGGGTATGGGCACCAACAGAAGTCAGAGAGGTCAGAGAGGTGGGCATGGGCACCAACAGAGGTCAGAGAGGTGGGCATGGGCACAAACAGAGGTCAGAGAGGTGGGCATGGGCACCAACAGAGGTCATGAACAATGATAACATTCATTGTGATGTGGACGAGAATCTATGGCCAAATGCTCAAGACAGGCTTGATCGAAATTACAGTAATGTAATGTGTGCACTAAATGTTATTGTTTTGTTCTTATTTAGTTACATTTCATTATAGAAAGTATAGGCCTACCTTATATCTGAAAAATAAAAACTAATTTGCCCAAATGATTGTAGAGGATGTCTTCATTGATCCTTCACTTGATTACACATATGATGGATATTTTGGAAATTATAGATTATGTAAATGTTGGGTAATGTAAGTGTATTGCCTAATGTGAAAACTGTGTAATCTGTCTTTTATAGTACTGTAGCATATTAATTTCAGCACTTCTAAGGCTGATTTGAATAAATCAATAAATAAATAAATTAATGAATGAATGGATGATGGATGGATTTATGGAAGGATGGATGGATGAATGAATAAATGAATGAATGAATGGATGGATGGATTTATGGAAGGATGAATGGATGGATGGATCGATGATGGATGGATAAATGGATGGATGGATGGATAAATTAATGAATGAATGGATGATGGATGGATGGATTCATGGAAGGATGGATGGATGAATGAATGGATTGATGGATGGATTTATGAAAGGATGGATGGATGGAAGGATGAATGGATGGATTTATGGAAGGATGGATGGATAGATGAATGGATAGATTTATGGATGGATGAATGGATAGATGACTGAATTGATTGATAGACGCTTCTCACACACAGCCGTCTGATGTCTGCATATCAGTGTGCAAGGCTTGATTCATGAGATGATTGATTGGTTAATTGATTCATCATCATCAGCACATTCACAACACGAGAGTAACACAAACTCTCCGCTGAGAATCGCTGCACTGCGCAGATGTACGTCCATTAATATCACATATGAAGAGTTTGAGGGAACTAGAGCGCTTCAGTTTACTGGCGTTCAGCTCTTTCAGCTCTGGCAATCTTCCTCATACTGATTTCGGAAAACACTTAATGCATTAATATCTTTCAGTGTTATTTTTTCTATATTTTATAGGTATATTTTTAACAAATGGTGTGTTATTAACTTCAGGAGGAGCGTGCACCCCTCCTCCCTCTCCTCTCTCCTAACTCCTCCTATCCCAGCCTGGGAATCAATACTCCGGGATCGGGTCATATTCCGCTCGGACGCCAAACACACACAAACTTTACTCTGATTATATGTAAGTGTGAACTCATGAACAATATGTTTTCATTCAAATCTGCCTCATCTGTGCTTTTTAACAGTAATATCTCTGGCGTCATTTACAATATTAACAGATATTTGTCCTAATCATAGCTCATCGCAACTATAACGGTTGATTCAAACCAAAAGTGCAGAGAAATAATCTAATAATTATCTGATTTAAAACAAGGCAACAGTATTGACCTCTTCACATGGGGAAAAGCAGATTCTGACTAAATGTAAACGTGTTTCTGTTTTTTTGTCACACCGGCCATGCTCGTATTACAGTCCAGCTCTACTGTTGGCATTATAGCCAGTCACTGTATTGAAATGAGTGATATTGAGTGCTGAGATCGGATCTTTCTTCTGCGCTTCAGCACATTTTCAGACCTTTAGCTGGAAAACAAGAGTCGACCGAGCGGCTGAGACCTGCAATCCTAGCAACTTTTACCTGATTTAACCCTGATTTTTTTTGGTATGAATGAATGTACTGTCTGATTAAGTGATGCTAAATAATATTGTTTTATTTGAATTAAACCAGTTAATTTAGATGTTCCCATTTTTCGATTCAGAGAAAATCCAGCAGTCCGTTTCCACAGGTTTCCTCAGAAGACAGCAAGTGTGTGTGAAGCCGTTAGAGAATGTGTTCACAGCCAGACTTCAGTCGTCAGGAGGAAGGAAGCGGAGGTTATGGTGTTGCTGAGGTCAGCAGAAAGCAGACAGGACTTGCTGTGTTTGTCACTAATAGAGGAACGGCAATGCTTCTCCTTCCTTCCATGTCACTGACACACACTCGTCTACACGCTCCTGTGTTTCTGTGTTTCAGAAGCCTTTGGTTTGATGATTGTGACATCTGTAGTGTTGAGTAAAGACAAGCACACTCTCACCAACGCAATATGTAGTGTACTTCAAGTTAATTTGAAGTAAAGTTCAAGTATATTTAATGTTGTAAGTGTACTAATAATGGTATATTTGAATGTGTACTAGGATACATACTTGAGAAATACTCAATATTTCAGTGTATACTTAATGTGCAAAAATAAATAAATAATAAACAGTAAACTAGTATACTTGTAGTGAGAACGTCTTGGGTTACAACTGTAACCCTTGATCCCTGAGAAGGGATCGAGACAGTGCGTCGATGACAACACTATGGGGAACGCCTCTTAGCATAACGCATCTGTAGTATGAATGAAACTGTTGGCGTTGCGTGATGACGTAGTGTGTGACGGCATACACTGAAGCTACAAAGGGAAGCCGGCACACACCAGTGTTAGCTTCGCGATGAAGAAAGCCGCTCCCAGGCAGGAGGAAGCGTGGCAAAGGGACGCAGTGTCTTGTTCCCTTCTCAGGGAACAAGCGTTACAGTCGTAACTCGAGACGTTCCCTTTCGAGGGAACTCGCACTGCGTCGATGACGACACTTTGGGGAACGAAATACCCATTATGCCACAACAAGCCCTGCCTGTCCCAGTGTGAAGCTGTCTCAGGCACAACTAGGATGAGAGCACTCGTGCGCCGGGTGTAGAGGGGAGGTCCAGACTATAAAACCTCATGAATGTGTGCGGAGTGGCCCAGCCAGCCACATCACACATCTTATGAATAGGACGCCATGCCTCTGGTAGAGTGAGCCCTCACGGCCAAAGGTAAAGGCAAACTGCACACCTGATAGGCCAGGGAAATGAACAATCCAGTTGCTGATGGTCTGTTTAGAAGCGGGGAGACCCTTCTTGGGTGACCCGAAACACACAAGCAACTGAGAAGACCTCTGAACATAGATATCAAGACTCCAGAGGTTCGATGGGGGCCTCGACCAGCCCTTCGAGAACCACTGCCAGGTCCCATGTGGGACCTCTGGTACGAGCCGTAGGTCTCATCCTCCGAGCCCCACGGAGGAACCGTACGACCAGCTGATGTCTCCCCAGGGGCCGATCACCCAGAGGAGTGTGGAAAGCTGCCATGGCAGCCACATACACCTTGAGTGTGGATAGGGTAAGACCAGCCGAGAAGCAATCCTGGAGGAACTCCAGCACTGAAGCCACCGGGCAGTTAACTGGGTCCACCTCACGCTCTCTACACCAAGTGGTGAAAACATTCCACTTTAGGCCATTCCTGGTGGAGGGAGCTCTGGAGCTAAGTATGGTCTCGACTACTCCTGCTGACAGGCCAGCGTCTCGGTACTGTGCGCCCTCAGGGGCCAGACCCACAGCTTCCACAGCGACAGCAGGTCCCTCCTGATGGAGATATCCAATGGAGGGCACTCCAGGAGTGATATCATGTCTGAGAACCATACTCGGGCAGGCCACAATGGGGCTACCAGGAGTAAACTGACCCCGTCGTGACGTACTCTCTCTAGAACTCCCGGGAGCAGAGCAATCGGGGGAAATGCATACAGACGCAAGCTCGGCCATGCCTGCACCATGGCATCCAACCCCAGAGGAACAGGATGCGTGAGAGAAAACCAGAGTGGACAGTGTGTCGTCTCTCGAGACGCAAACAGATCCACTTCCACTGGACCGAACCTCTCGCACATCAACTCCACCGCCTCGGGGTGGAGTCTCCATTCCCCAGGCCTCAGCCCCTGCCTCGACAGGACCTCTGCTCCCTGATTCTGGTCCCCTGGGACATACATTGCTCTGAGAGACAAGAGTCTCCCCTGGGACCACAGGAGGATCTGATGCGCCAGTCTGGATAGAGGGCGTGACCTCAGACCCCCCTGATGATTTGGATAGGACACCACTGACGTATTGTCTGTTCTCACAAGAATGTGGTGACCTTTGAGGTCTGGGAGGAAGCTCCTCAGAGCCCGGAAGACCGCCAACATCTCTAGGCAGTTTATGTGCCAAGAAGAATGCTGGTCCTGCCATAGACCTCTTGTAAATCGGCTGTCCGTGACCGCGCCCCAGCCCGTGAGGGAGGTGTCTGTCGAAACGGCTTTACGGCGACATGGCGTTCCCAGCACAGAAACCAAGGTTTCTTCCACATTGATAGGGAACGAAGGCATCTGCGCGTAACCCTTATCATGCGGAATGGATTTCCCCTCGGGGAAAACCCCTTGGATTTCAACCACCACTGTAGGGCTCATGTGCAGCAGGCCGAAAGGTGTCACGTTTGACGCAACTGCCATGAGTCCCAACAGTCTCTGAAACTGTTTTACAGTGATGGCGCAGCCTAGCTTTATCCTGGTCACCATGCACCAGCAAACCTCAGGAACTTTCTTTGACATGGAAGGATGGAGACGTGGAAGTATCCGTCCTTTAGATCTATCGTGACAAACTAGTGAAGATGGATGGAAGGGGAATCAAAGGGGAATCAGAATACCATAGGGTAATATGGTAATATGGAGCGTAATACGCTCCTGAGAAACGAGAGGAGCTGGGGAGGGAGGAGGGTAATACGCTCCTGAGAAACAAGAGGAGCTGGGGATGGAGAAGGGTAATGAGCTCCTGAGAAACGAGAGGAGCTGGGGAGGGAGGAGGGTAATTAGCTCCTGAGAAACGAGAGGAGCTGGGGAAGGAGGAGGGTAATACGCTCCTGAGAAACGAGAGGAGCTGTGGATGGAGGAGGGTAATCAGCTCCTGAGAAACGAGAGGAGCTGGGGAAGGAGGAGGGTAATACGCTCCTGAGAAACGAGAGGAGCTGGGGATGGAGGAGGGTAATGAGCTCCTGAGAAATGAGAGGAGCTGGGGAGGGAGAAGGGTAATCAGCTCCTGAGAAACGAGAGGAGCTGGGGAAGGAGGAGGGTAATACGCTCCTGAGAAACGAGAGGAGCTGTGGATGGAAGAGGGTAATCAGCTCCTGAGAAACGAGAAGAGCTGGGGAGGGAGGTGGGTAATCAGCTCCTGAGAAACGAGAGGAGCTGGGGAGAGAAGAGGGTAATACGCTCCTGAGAAATGAGAGGAGCTGGGGAGGGAGGAGGGTAATACGCTCCTGAGAAACGAGTGGAGCTGGGGAGGGAGGAGGGTAATACGCTCCTGAGAAATGAGAGGAGCTGGGGAGGGAGGAGGGTAATACGCTCCTGAGAAACTAGAGGAGCTGGGGAGGGAGGAGGGTAATGAGCTCCTGAGAAACGAGTGGAGCTGGGGAGGGAGGAGGGTATTGCGCTCCTGAGAAACGAGAGGAGCTGGGGAGGGAGGAGGGTAATACGCTCCTGAGAAACGAGTGGAGCTGGGGAGGGAGGAGGGTAATGCGCTCCTGAGAAACGAGAGGAGCTGGGGAGGGAGGAGGGTAATACGCTCCTGAGAAACGAGTGGAGCTGGGGAGGGAGGAGGCTAATGCGCTCCTGAGAAACGAGAGGAGCTGGGGAGGGAGGAGGGTAATACGCTCCTGAGAAACGAGAGGAGCTGGGGAGGGAGGAGGGTAATGAGCTCCTGAGAAACGAGAGGAGCTGGGGATGGAGGAGGGTAATACGCTCCTGAGAAATGAGAGGAGCTGGGGAGGGAGGAGGGTAATGCGCTCCTGAGAAACGAGAGGAGCTGGGGAGGGAGGAGGGTAATATGCTCTTGAGAAATGAGAGGAGCTGGGGAGGGAGGAGGGTAATATGCTCTTGAGAAATGAGAGGAGCTGGGGAGGGAGGAGGGTAATATGCTCCTGAGAAATGAGGGGAGCTGGGGAGGGAGGAGAGTAATATGCTCCTGAGAAACGAGAGGAGCTGGGGAGGGAGGAGGGTAATATGCTCCTGAGAAATGAGAGGAGCTGGGGAGGGAGGAGGGTAATGCGCTCCTGAGAAACGCGAGGAGCTGGGGAGGGAGGAGGGTAATACGCTCCTGAGAAACACGATAGCTGCTGGTAATACTGAAGGAGCTTATATATGAATACAGTGATAGGTGTCGTATTCCTATAGGTAGACGTGGATCAGCTGAGAGTCACTAATGCATACTTGACTAACGTGACCTGCCAGAGCTGACGCTACGCTTAATTTTTAGGAGTATTCTTTTAGTATCCAAATTTAAACTTTGTATTTTTGGAGCGGCGACCAAACAATGGAAATAAAACACAGGAAAACTATTGTGTCCTTAAAAAGCATTGATCAACTGGTTCTTAATGGTTTAGTTGATGTTTCAGGGATTTGAGGGATGTTTCTTGTTCTCTTCAGACGCTGTGAGTGCTAGCAAACACTGACTAGGTGTCTATGACAGCAGATGCTCGCCTCTTACAAGCAGACAAGATGGAGTTTCACATTAATATTTCAGCGTGAATCTGAATGTATGATGTGTTTGTGTGTGAGAGAGAAGCAGATGTGCTTTCCTCAGTAATCCTCCTCGGTCTGGCACGTGCTGGAGGAGATCAGATATAAACCCTCTCCAGTGATGGGAACGCCAGGATCGACTTCCACCACTGAAATACAGCTTCGGTACACTCTTACAAACAATCAACAGCTCAATTCACATTTATTTGTATAGCGCTTTTCACAATACACATCCTTTCAAAGCAGCTTTACAGAAAATGCATGAGTCCACATTACAGTTTAGAGTGTGTGTGTGTGTGTGTGTGTGTGTGAGAGAGAGAGCGTGTGCGTGCGTGTGTGTTTGTGAGTGTGAGTGTGTGTGTATGTGTGTGTGTGTTTGTGATGTTATTTCAGCAGGAACTGATCAGTATAAGATTCTGCGCTGCATGTAATAATTCATGTGCTTTTAACGGCCAACAAGTACATGAGCCGTAACATAATCATCTCATCATCTCATCCTCTCGTCATCTCATTATCTCGTTCTCTCATACCCCATTTACACCTGGTATTAAAATGCGATCTGTATCCAGATAAGTTATCTGGATAATAAAAAACGCATGTTAATGCAAGGTGTAAATACGTTGTGATCGGATTGTGATCGGATCTGCCTGACCACATCTGGAGGTAGTCTGGCTCGCATTGTGTTCGGATCTTTACTAGGTGTAAACGCAATCCGTACGACGTGATGGCATTCGTACCTGCCAAACGTCATTTTTTTTCTGGAGGACAGAGATCTGAATTCAATGTGTATAACGAGAACTCTGGTCCTATCGTCCTCTCGTCCTCTCGTCCTCCCGTCATCTCGTCCTCTCGTCATCTCGTCCTCTCGTCCTCTCGTCACCTCGTCCTCTCGTCATCTCGTCCTCTCGTCACCTCGTCCTCTCGTCACCTCGTCCTCTCGTCCTCTCGTCATCTCGTCCTCTCGTCCTCTCGTCATCTCGTCCTCCCGTCCTCTCGGCATCCCGTCCTCCCGTCATCTCGTCCTCTCGTCCTCTCGTCCTCTCGTCATCTCGTCCTCTCGTCATCCCGTCCTCCCGTCATCTCGTCCTCTCGTCATCTCGTCCTCTCGTCGCCTCGTCGCCTCGTCCTCCCGTCATCCCGTCCTCCCGTCATCTCGTCCTCTCGTCAACTCGTCACCTCGTCCTCTCGTCATCCCGTCCTCTCGTCACCTCGCCCTCTCGTCACCTCGCCCTCTCGTCACCTCGCCCTCTCGTCACCTCGCCCTCTCGTCACCTCGTCCTCTCGTCGCCTCGTCGCCTCGTCGCCTCGTCCTCTCGTCCTCCTGTCACCTCGTCCTCTCGTCACCTCGTCACCTCGTCACCTCCTCTCGTCCTCTCGTCCTCTCGTCATCTCGTCCTCTCGTCCTCTCGTCCTCCCGTCATCCCGTCCTCTCGTCCTCTCGTCATCTCGTCATCTCGTCACCTCCTCTCGTCCTCTCGTCCTCTCGTCCTCTCGTCATCTCGTCATCTCGTCCTCTCGTCCTCTCGTCATCTCGTCATCTCGTCCTCTCGTCCTCTCGTCCTCTCGTCCTCTCGTCCTCTCGTCATATCGTCATATCGTCCTCTCGTCCTCTCGTCATCTCGTCCTCTCGTCCTCTCGTCCTCTCGTCCTCTCGTCATCTCGTCATCTCGTCATATCGTCCTCTCGTCCTCTCGTCCTCTCGTCATCTCGTCATCCCGTCCTCTCGTCATCTCGTCATCTCGTCCTCTTGTCCTCTCGTCCTCTCGTCATCTCGTCATCTCGTCCTCTCGTCCTCCCGTCATCCCGTCCTCTCGTCATCTCGTCCTCTCGTCCTCTCGTCCTCCCGTCCTCCCGTCCTCTCGTCCTCCCGTCACCTCGTCACCTCGTCACCTCGTCACCTCGTCACCTCGTCCTCTCGTCCTCTCGTCCTCCTGTCACCCCGTAACCTCGTCATCCCGTCCTCTCGTCGCCTCGTCGCCTCGTCACCTCGTCACCTCGTCCTCTCGTCATCTCATTCTCTCGTCATCTCGTCACCTCGTCACCTCGTCACCTCGTCACCTCGTCACCTCGTCACCTCGTCACCTCGTCCTCTCGTCTTCTCGTCACCTCATCCTCTCGTCACCTCGTCACCTCGTCACCTCCTCTCGTCCTCTCGTCCTCTCGTCCTCTCGTCATCTCGTCCTCTCGTCCTCTCGTCCTCCCGTCATCCCGTCCTCTCGTCCTCTCGTCATCTCGTCACCTCGTCACCTCGTCACCTCCTCTCGTCCTCTCGTCCTCTCGTCATCTCATCCTCTCGTCCTCTCGTCCTCCCGTCATCCCGTCCTCTCGTCCTCTCGTCATCTCGTCATCTCGTCACCTCCTCTCGTCCTCTCGTCCTCTCGTCCTCTCGTCCTCTCGTCATCTCGTCATCTCGTCCTCTCGTCATCTCGTCATCTCGTCCTCTCGTCCTCTCGTCATCTCGTCCTCTCGTCCTTTCATCATATCGTCCTCTCGTCCTCTCGTCCTCTCGTCATCTCGTCATCTCGTCCTCTCGTCCTCTCGTCATCTCGTCATCTCGTCATATCGTCCTCTCGTCCTCTCGTCATCTCGTCATCTCGTCCTCCCGTCATCCCGTCATCCCGTCCTCTCGTCATCTCGTCATCTCGTCCTCTCGTCCTCTCGTCATCTCGTCCTCTCGTCATCTCGTCATCTCGTCACCTCCTCTCGTCCTCTCGTCGCCTCGTCCTCTCGTCATCTCGTCACCTCCTCTCGTCCTCTCGTCGCCTCGTCGCCTCGTCGCCTCGTCCTCTCGTCATCTCGTCCTCTCGTCCTCTCGTCCTCCCGTCATCCCGTCCTCTCGTCCTCTCGTCATCTCGTCATCTCGTCACCTCCTCTCGTCCTCTCGTTCTCTCGTCATCTCGTCCTCTCGTCCTCTCGTCATCTCGTCATCTCGTCACCTCCTCTCGTCCTCTCGTCATCTCGTCATCTCGTCCTCTCGTCCTCTCGTCATCTCGTCATCTCGTCACCTCCTCTCGTCCTCTCCTCCTCTCGTCCTCTCGTCCTCTCGTTCTCTCGTCATCTCGTCATCTCGTCCTCTCGTCATCTCGTCATCTCGTCATCTCGTCACCTCCTCTCGTCCTCTCGTCCTCTCGTCCTCTCGTCATCTCGTCATCTCGTCCTCTCGTCATCTCGTCATCTCGTCATCTCGTCCTCTCGTTCTCTCGTCATCTCGTCATCCCGTCCTCTCGTCCTCTCGTCATCTCGTCCTCTCGTCATCTTGTCCTCTCGTCATCTCGTCATCTTGTCCTCTCGTTCTCTCGTCATCTCGTCATCTTGTCCTCTCGTCATCTCGTCATCTTGTCCTCTCGTTCTCTCGTCCTCTCGTCATCTTGTCCTCTCGTCATCTCGTCATCTCGTCCTCTCGTTCTCTCGTCATCTCGTCATCCCGTCCTCTCGTCCTCTCGTCATCTCGTCCTCTCGTCATCTTGTCCTCTCGTCCTCTCGTCATCTTGTCCTCTCGTCATCTCGTCATCTTGTCCTCTCGTCATCTCGTCATCTCGTCATCTCGTCCTCTCGTTCTCTCGTCATCTCGTCATCCCGTCCTCTCGTCCTCTCGTCATCTCGTCATCTCGTCACCTCCTCTCGTCCTCTCGTCCTCTCGTCCTCTCGTCATCTCGTCATCTCGTCCTCTCGTCATCTCGTCATCTCGTCATCTCGTCATCTCGTCCTCTCGTCCTCTCGTCATCTCGTCCTCTCGTCCTTTCGTCATATCGTCCTCTCGTCCTCTCGTCCTCTCGTCATCTCGTCATCTCGTCCTCTCGTCCTCTCCTCCTCTCGTCCTCTCGTCATCTCGTCATCTCGTCATCTCGTCATCTCGTCATCTCGTCATCTCCTCTCGTCCTCTCGTCGCCTCGTCGCCTCGTCGCCTCGTCCTCTCGTCCTCCCGTCATCTCGTCATCTCGTCACCTCCTCTCGTCCTCTCGTCCTCTCGTCCTCTCGTCATCTCGTCATCTCGTCCTCTCGTCATATCGTCCTCTCGTCCTCTCGTCCTCTCGTCATCTCGTCATCTCGTCCTCTCGTCATCTCGTCCTCTCGTCATCTCGTCATCTCATCATATCGTCCTCTCGTCCTCTCGTCCTCTCGTCCTCTCGTCATATCGTCCTCTCGTCCTCTCGTCCTCCCGTCATCCCGTCCTCTCGTCCTCTCGTCATCTCGTCATCTCGTCACCTCCTCTCGTCCTCTCGTCCTCTCGTCCTCTCGTCATCTCGTCCTCTCGTCCTTTCGTCATATCGTCCTCTCGTCCTCTCGTCCTCTCGTCATCTCGTCATCTCGTCCTCTCGTCCTCTCGTCCTCTCCTCCTCTCGTCCTCTCGTCATCTCGTCATCTCGTCATCTCGTCATCTCGTCATCTCGTCATCTCGTCATCTCCTCTCGTCCTCTCGTCGCCTCGTCGCCTCGTCGCCTCGTCCTCTCGTCCTCCCGTCATCTCGTCATCTCGTCACCTCCTCTCGTCCTCTCGTCCTCTCGTCCTCTCGTCATCTCGTCATCTCGTCCTCTCGTCCTCTCGTCATCTCGTCATCTCGTCCTCTCGTCCTCTCGTCCTCTCGTCATCTCGTCCTCTCGTCCTCTCGTCATATCGTCCTCTCGTCCTCTCGTCCTCTCGTCATCTCGTCATCTCGTCCTCTCGTCATCTCGTCCTCTCGTCATCTCGTCATCTCATCATCTCGTCCTCTCGTCCTCTCGTCATATCGTCCTCTCGTCCTCTCGTCCTCCCGTCATCCCGTCCTCTCGTCCTCTCGTCATCTCGTCATCTCGTCACCTCCTCTCGTCCTCTCGTCCTCTCGTCCTCTCGTCCTCTCGTCATCTCGTCATCTCGTCATCTCGTCATCTCGTCATCTCGTCCTCTCGTCATCTCGTCCTCTCGTCATATCGTCCTCTCGTCATATCGTCCTCTCGTCCTCTCGTCCTCTCGTCATCTCGTCATCTCGTCCTCTCGTCATCTCGTCCTCTCGTCCTCTCGTCATCTCGTCATCTCGTCATATCGTCCTCTCGTCCTCTCGTCCTCTCGTCCTCTCGTCATCTCGTCATCTCGTCATCTCGTCCTCTCGTCATATCGTCCTCCCTTCACCTCGTCCTCTCGTCATCTCATCCTCCCCTCCTCTCGTCCTCTCGTCACCTCGTCCTCTCGTCCTCTCGTCATCTCGTCCTCCCCTCACCTCGTCCTCTCGTCCTCTCGTCCTCCCATCATCTCGTCCTCCCGTCACCTCGTCCTCTCGTCCTCTCGTCATCTCGTCCTCCCGTCACCTCGTCACCTCGTCCATAAATTGGTGGATGGAAACACAGCTAAAGTAAACATATAAAGTAGGCATTAGAGTTGTTGTGTTTCTGTATGTGTGTGTGTGTGTGTGTGTGTGTGTGTGTGTATAATGCCGTGTGTTTCTGTATGTGTGTGTGTATAATGCCCTGTGTTTCTCTCTTGTTGTGTTTTGTTGATTTTTGAATGTGGACGTCTGGTTCATTCAGGTGTACAGTGCAGAACAAATGAATAATTTTGAATAATTGATCAAGCTCATAGACTGAAGGGGATGTTCTGAACCCTCATTAGACTGAATTATGTAATCACATTAATATTGATTTAATAACCCTAATTGCACAGACTGTGTTCCCATCAGTGTGTGTGTCCAGCTCTGTCCCCCGTGTCTTCACACACACGTTCACTGAAGTCATGAAATAAACTGAACTCATTCGGTTCTTCCTGAATTGGATCTGCAGGTTTGAACTGGTGAATTACTTCACACACCTGTCTGGACGCTCATTGGCTCATCTCGTCCTCCCGTCATCCCGTCCTCTCGTCCTCTCGTCATCTCGTCATCTCGTCACCTCCTCTCGTCCTCTCGTCCTCTCGTCCTCTCGTCATCTCGTCATCTCGTCCTCTCGTCCTCTCGTCATCTCGTCATCTCGTCCTCTCGTCCTCTCGTCCTCTCGTCCTCTCGTCATATCGTCATATCGTCCTCTCGTCCTCTCGTCATCTCGTCCTCTCGTCCTCTCGTCATCTCGTCCTCTCATCATCTCGTCATCTCGTCATCTCGTCATATCGTCCTCTCGTCCTCTCGTCATCTCGTCCTCTCATCATCTCGTCATCTCGTCATCTCGTCATATCGTCCTCTCGTCCTCTCGTCCTCTCGTCATCTCGTCATCCCGTCCTCTCGTCATCTCGTCATCTCGTCCTCTTGTCCTCTCGTCCTCTCGTCATCTCGTCATCTCGTCCTCTCGTCCTCCCGTCATCCCGTCCTCTCGTCATCTCGTCCTCTCGTCCTCTCGTCCTCCCGTCCTCCCGTCCTCTCGTCCTCCCGTCACCTCGTCACCTCGTCACCTCGTCACCTCGTCACCTCGTCACCACGTCACCTCGTCCTCTCGTCCTCTCGTCCTCCTGTCACCCCGTAACCTCGTCATCCCGTCCTCTCGTCACCTCGTCACCTCGTCATCTCGTCATCTCGTCCTCCCGTCATCCCGTCATCCCGTCCTCTCGTCATCTCGTCATCTCGTCCTCTCATCCTCTCGTCATCTCGTCCTCTCGTCATCTCGTCATCTCGTCACCTCCTCTCGTCCTCTCGTCGCCTCGTCCTCTCGTCATCTCGTCATCTCGTCCTCTCGTCATCTCGTCCTCTCGTCCTCTCGTCCTCTCGTCATCTCGTCCTCTCGTCCTCTCGTCATATCGTCCTCTCGTCCTCTCGTCCTCTCGTCATCTCGTCCTCTCGTCATCTCGTCCTCTCGTCATCTCGTCATCTCGTCCTCTCGTCCTCTCGTCATCTCGTCCTCTCGTCCTCTCGTCATATCGTCCTCTCGTCATATCGTCCTCTCGTCCTCTCGTCCTCTCGTCATCTCGTCATCTCGTCCTCTCGTCATCTCGTCCTCTCGTCCTCTCGTCATCTCGTCATCTCGTCATATCGTCCTCTCGTCCTCTCGTCCTCTCGTCATCTCGTCATCTCGTCATCTCGTCCTCTCGTCATATCGTCCTCCCTTCACCTCGTCCTCTCGTCATCTCATCCTCCCCTCCTCTCGTCCTCTCGTCACCTCGTCCTCTCGTCCTCTCGTCATCTCGTCCTCCCCTCACCTCGTCCTCTCGTCCTCTCGTCCTCCCATCATCTCGTCCTCCCGTCACCTCGTCCTCTCGTCCTCTCGTCATCTCGTCCTCCCGTCACCTCGTCACCTCGTCCATAAATTGGTGGATGGAAACACAGCTAAAGTAAACATATAAAGTAGGCATTAGAGTTGTTGTGTTTCTGTATGTGTGTGTGTGTGTGTGTGTGTGTGTGTGTGTATAATGCCGTGTGTTTCTGTATGTGTGTGTGTATAATGCCCTGTGTTTCTCTCTTGTTGTGTTTTGTTGATTTTTGAATGTGGACGTCTGGTTCATTCAGGTGTACAGTGCAGAACAAATGAATAATTTTGAATAATTGATCAAGCTCATAGACTGAAGGGGATGTTCTGAACCCTCATTAGACTGAATTATGTAATCACATTAATATTGATTTAATAACCCTAATTGCACAGACTGTGTTCCCATCAGTGTGTGTGTCCAGCTCTGTCCCCCGTGTCTTCACACACACGTTCACTGAAGTCATGAAATAAACTGAACTCATTCGGTTCTTCCTGAATTGGATCTGCAGGTTTGAACTGGTGAATTACTTCACACACCTGTCTGGACGCTCATTGGCTCATCTCGTCCTCCCGTCATCCCGTCCTCTCGTCCTCTCGTCATCTCGTCATCTCGTCACCTCCTCTCGTCCTCTCGTCCTCTCGTCCTCTCGTCATCTCGTCATCTCGTCCTCTCGTCCTCTCGTCATCTCGTCATCTCGTCCTCTCGTCCTCTCGTCCTCTCGTCCTCTCGTCATATCGTCATATCGTCCTCTCGTCCTCTCGTCATCTCGTCCTCTCGTCCTCTCGTCATCTCGTCCTCTCATCATCTCGTCATCTCGTCATCTCGTCATATCGTCCTCTCGTCCTCTCGTCATCTCGTCCTCTCATCATCTCGTCATCTCGTCATCTCGTCATATCGTCCTCTCGTCCTCTCGTCATCTCGTCATCCCGTCCTCTCGTCATCTCGTCATCTCGTCCTCTTGTCCTCTCGTCCTCTCGTCATCTCGTCATCTCGTCCTCTCGTCCTCCCGTCATCCCGTCCTCTCGTCATCTCGTCCTCTCGTCCTCTCGTCCTCCCGTCCTCCCGTCCTCTCGTCCTCCCGTCACCTCGTCACCTCGTCACCTCGTCACCTCGTCACCTCGTCACCTCGTCCTCTCGTCCTCTCGTCCTCCTGTCACCCCGTAACCTCGTCATCCCGTCCTCTCGTCGCCTCGTCGCCTCGTCACCTCGTCACCTCGTCCTCTCGTCATCTCGTCCTCTCGTCATCTCGTCACCTCGTCACCTCGTCACCTCGTCACCTCGTCACCTCGTCACCTCGTCACCTCGTCACCTCGTCCTCTCGTCTTCTCGTCACCTCATCCTCTCGTCACCTCGTCACCTCGTCACCTCCTCTCGTCCTCTCGTCCTCTCGTCCTCTCGTCATCTCGTCCTCTCGTCCTCTCGTCCTCCCGTCATCCCGTCCTCTCGTCCTCTCGTCATCTCGTCACCTCGTCACCTCGTCACCTCCTCTCGTCCTCTCGTCCTCTCGTCCTCTCGTCATCTCGTCCTCTCGTCCTCTCGTCCTCCCGTCATCCCGTCCTCTCGTCCTCTCGTCATCTCGTCATCTCGTCACCTCCTCTCGTCCTCTCGTCCTCTCGTCCTCTCGTCATCTCGTCATCTCGTCCTCTCGTCATCTCGTCATCTCGTCATCTCGTCCTCTCGTCCTCTCGTCATCTCGTCCTCTCGTCCTTTCGTCATATCGTCCTCTCGTCCTCTCGTCCTCTCGTCATCTCGTCATCTCGTCCTCTCGTCCTCTCGTCATCTCGTCATCTCGTCATATCGTCCTCTCGTCCTCTCGTCATCTCGTCATCTCGTCCTCCCGTCATCCCGTCATCCCGTCCTCTCGTCATCTCGTCATCTCGTCCTCTCATCCTCTCGTCATCTCGTCCTCTCGTCATCTCGTCATCTCGTCACCTCCTCTCGTCCTCTCGTCGCCTCGTCCTCTCGTCATCTCGTCATCTCGTCCTCTCGTCATCTCGTCCTCTCGTCCTCTCGTCCTCTCGTCATCTCGTCCTCTCGTCCTCTCGTCATATCGTCCTCTCGTCCTCTCGTCCTCTCGTCATCTCGTCCTCTCGTCATCTCGTCCTCTCGTCATCTCGTCATCTCGTCATATCGTCCTCTCGTCCTCTCGTCCTCTCGTCCTCTCGTCATATCGTCCTCTCGTCCTCTCGTCCTCCCGTCATCCCGTCCTCTCGTCCTCTCGTCATCTCGTCATCTCGTCACCTCCTCTCGTCCTCTCGTCCTCTCATCCTCTCGTCCTCTCGTCATCTCGTCATCTCGTCATCTCGTCATCCCGTCCTCCCGTCATCTCGTCCTCTCGTCAACTCGTCACCTCGTCCTCTCGTCATCCCGTCCTCTCGTCACCTCGCCCTCTCGTCACCTCGCCCTCTCGTCACCTCGCCCTCTCGTCACCTCGCCCTCTCGTCATCTCGTCATCTCGTCCTCTCGTCCTCTCGTCATCTCGTCCTCTCGTCCTCTCGTCATATCGTCCTCTCGTCATATCGTCCTCTCGTCCTCTCGTCCTCTCGTCATCTCGTCATCTCGTCCTCTCGTCATCTCGTCCTCTCGTCCTCTCGTCATCTCGTCATCTCGTCATATCGTCCTCTCGTCCTCTCGTCCTCTCGTCCTCTCATCCTCTCGTCCTCTCGTCATCTCGTCATCTCGTCATCTCGTCATCTCGTCATCTCGTCCTCTCGTCCTCTCGTCATCTCGTCCTCTCGTCCTCTCGTCATATCGTCCTCTCGTCATATCGTCCTCTCGTCCTCTCGTCCTCTCGTCATCTCGTCATCTCGTCCTCTCGTCATCTCGTCCTCTCGTCCTCTCGTCATCTCGTCATCTCGTCATATCGTCCTCTCGTCCTCTCGTCCTCTCGTCCTCTCGTCCTCTCGTCCTCTCGTCATCTCGTCATCTCGTCATCTCGTCCTCTCGTCATATCGTCCTCCCTTCACCTCGTCCTCTCGTCATCTCATCCTCCCCTCCTCTCGTCCTCTCGTCACCTCGTCCTCTCGTCCTCTCGTCATCTCGTCCTCCCCTCACCTCATCCTCTCGTCCTCTCGTCCTCCCATCATCTCGTCCTCCCGTCACCTCGTCCTCTCGTCCTCTCGTCCTCTCGTCATCTCGTCCTCCCGTCACCTCGTCACCTCGTCCATAAATTGGTGGATGGAAACACAGCTAAAGTAAACATATAAAGTAGGCATTAGAGTTGTTGTGTTTCTGTATGTGTGTGTGTGTGTGTGTGTGTGTGTGTGTGTATAATGCCGTGTGTTTCTGTATGTGTGTGTGTATAATGCCCTGTGTTTCTCTCTTGTTGTGTTTTGTTGATTTTTGAATGTGGACGTCTGGTTCATTCAGGTGTACAGTGCAGAACAAATGAATAATTTTGAATAATTGATCAAGCTCATAGACTGAAGGGGATGTTCTGAACCCTCATTAGACTGAATTATGTAATCACATTAATATTGATTTAATAACCCTAATTGCACAGACTGTGTTCCCATCAGTGTGTGTGTCCAGCTCTGTCCCCCGTGTCTTCACACACACGTTCACTGAAGTCATGAAATAAACTGAACTCATGCGGTTCTTCCTGAATTGGATCTGCAGGTTTGAACTGGTGAATTACTTCACACACCTGTCTGGACGCTCATTGGCTCATTCGGTGTGTTGCGTCACCAACACAGAACTTAAGTTTGATTAAGTCTGATTGAAATATGCAGCTGTCTTTATATTTTAGGAAAGGAATCATCATCATATTTGCTGGTCTGTGAAACCGATGAAACTCTCCATCATGTCCATGTGCTTTAAGAGGATCTGACGGTGTTTCTGAACTCACACTCGTCAAAATGCCTCTTCACTTCAATCCTTTCTTTTGTGTCTTGCATGTTTTCCCTGTGAAGACGTGTGTGTTTGCGATAGAAGTCACATCAGAAGAGCGCTATTAATACCACACGAGAACACACTGCTATACTTCACCACCTCTGCTCATGCTCTGCCAGAATATAATGCTCATATAAGCTACTTTTATGATGCTTCATGGTGTTTATTATTATATAGTATGATCACTGGCGACTCTCAGAAACTGGGTTTGTCCAAAGAGTCACTAGATTAGTCATTTGTCACTTTTTAAAAAGTTGGAAACACTGTTTATGACTGTTATTCTGATGGAAAAGCGCATGCGTTATAATGGCAGTGTTGTAGACGGCGTATCTGAGCGATTCTGAGCATCTTTACAGAGGATTGGGAGATACAGTTTTTTACAATCACTTTGTTACTATTTTCAGAACCTTGATGTCATTTTTCACAACTCTAGACACAAAACTCACAACCAATGATCAAAAAGCACATTTTTCTAAACTCTAACCCTTTTCTCAATTGCTTGGATACAATACACATAAAACTTAGATCATTTGTTCATTCAACAAAGATCACCTGTTCAATATGACACAACTTAACATCAAAGTACTACTATTTCAAAAGGCAATTCACACATTACATTTCAAATGAGTGTCTATTCATTTCCTTACAATGATCTAACTATCAATTGATACAGCTGCTCAAAATGATAAGTAACTGTTGCATTACTCTTAATGCATAGTTGTATGGAAACAGACAAACAATATTCCATGTTTACAGTAAATCATGAAAGTTTCAAGATAATGAGATTCATTGTCACCAATTAGCATGGCATGAACCAATTAGACTACAATATCCATGGATGTAGCCTAATATTTTATCATACTGTAATGCTTCATCAGACACTGTGTCTATGGTACCAATTACTGTACCACCTTTTCAGACTATGTACAGTATTGACAGTACAGTACTGTATAGATGCAGGCCCTTGTAACTGCGTGTCCAATTCTGCCAATCACAGCAGAGCAGTGTCAGGCCTGGACTCGCCATGCCAAAGGGTTTTTCCAAGATGTCATTTTCCAACATCCATTGTGATGTAGACGAGAACCTGTGGCCAAATCCACAACACAGAGTTGATGACAGTGTAGAAGTACAGTAATCACTCCTGTTTAGTTTCTTACAGCA